>JAPTYR010000008.1:23945411-23963523 GCA_029814505.1 Siphamia roseigaster | reverse complement strand
AGGGCATTTGTTCAGATTCATGATCATAACAACTGTATGGATCACTGTTTGTTGCTTCGAACTTTGCTGAGAAGTTCTGGACTTTGTCTGCTCTTGCAAGGTTTCCTCTGTGACTGAAACATTAGATGACAACATCGTGTGGTTATTTTAGAGTACAATCAAAAAAACAGAATTGTGTTTTTACTTATTCAGGTGTAGGTTAGTTCATATAATACAAGCTGTGAAACATGTCCTCATAGTAAACTATAACATCAGTCTTGCCACTTTAGATTAGGTTACAGCTTTACTAAGCCATTTGGTTGTAGAATGTGAATTACTTGTTTTTTTTTTTTTTATTTGGCCCGACCAAACTGTTGCTGTATTAATAGCTTCTTCATGGCAACCTGCTTTCAACCAGAAAAGTCCCCTCATCTCTGAGCATGTACTAGCCTACTTGTAGGCAGAAAGGCAGTGTATGTGGTTGCTCTGCACTTTATATTGACAAACTACTTCTCACCACAACTTCTGACACGAGATTGGAGGAGACACTAATGTTTTGAGTCATAGTCTATATATTACTCATTAATTTCTACCACACATTTGTGTATTACCTTAGACAGTCAACTGTAATAATCTAGCTAAGTTTTTTTTTTTTGCAAGATAAAGTGGTTTCTTTTTCATGTTCTTCCTCAATTGAGTTTAGTTTTTTTCAGGTGATGTACTGTTTTAGTGACTACACAGCTATATTGTCACGCAAACTCTATATCGATTATATATGTAGGCTACATAAAGCATTCAATTTACCTTAGGTTGTATTTTTTTTCTAAAATGTATCCTCTTCTTTAAATAGAACCTAGCCTTCTTCTGAGTACACTGGAAAATGTATTTCTTATCTTAATTGTAGGACAAGGTTCATACGTATTGACTTCTTAATGGTCCATAATGAAAATTAATCACACCATGCAGCACCGTGACAGTGATGTACTTAAGTGCTCATTTGTCAGCATTGTTTCTATTCCTGTGTGGGCAAGGAAGTAACTGATGGTGCTTGTATGTTGCCTGTTTATACTGTTGGACACCATAAACAGAATACAGAAGAACTGGTTTGGTACCAGGGTGCCCAAGTTGAAAATACCTGCAAATGTTTTGTCTCACCACTGCTGCAGAAGCTATCTGTCCTTGACTCTTGAGGGGATGGCTGGCTGGTTTGGTTAACTAAACAGGAAATATCAGTAGTTGTCTCAAGAATTCTGCTCACAAGAAAACATTCTCGCAAACTGAGGGTGTAGTTGAAGTTCAGGTTGAAAGTGAAGTAGAAAGTTATGCAAATATTTCATCATGTATCAGCTCTAGTATGTAATTACAGTGGGATTTTTATAAGGTCACCTCATAGTCTCTGATTTTCCTGAACCAGAAGCTGTTTGGTTTATTTCTGATTTCCATAATTTAAAAAAGTTTTGACTAAATATACAACTGCTTTAATGCCACAGCTTGTTGGCTATATTAAACAACACCAGGTGTTGTCTGAGTTATTTCTGTACTGATGCCAAGAAAATGATAAATGACTTTAAACATAAATCTTTAAAGACTAAATGTTTTTCTTTCTATAAAACAAACTCAATTGTATCACATTTGTAATACTATAGTATAACAAAACAAACAAATAAGCTCACTGGTGATTTAATCAACTTGAAACCTTTGCAGTCTAAGAATCTGAAGTTAGTGCCAGCTTTGGATACTTGACGTTTTCTAAGACAGCGTACTACAGAAACATTTCACAGAGTCTGGAGCTCTGTTGCTGAGCCCTATATGTGACTAAAGTTGACCAGATCTTAGTTGCTGGTATTTACTTGCTTAAAATCCTTTCAGCCAACTTGATACAGTGCAGTTGGACTTGACAGCTAGTGTAGGTTAGGGTTGTTAGTCTGCAGACTTGTTCTGGACATATATAGACGTAATTTATGGAAGCAATTAAGGTCGGCGGGTTTTTAAAGGCTCCGGGCTGTGCTACAGTGAGTGCTGAAGCCGCTCACATTTGCAGCGTCTTTGTGTTGTAGGCAAAAGGCCCTATTAGAGCTCCATTCTGTCAGTGGGCAGCTGTTTGCCTGTGTGCTGAGCGAGGCACTTGTCCTTTCTCTGTCTGTGTGTACAACTCTAGCTCAATCTACACACTGACGCACATGCTGTCACCTTTCCCGTCTGTCCGTCTTTCTCTGTTTGTCCTCTGTATTTCAAATGGAATTTTTTTTTTCCTGTTTGTTCATATGTACTTTGTATCTTGCATTTGTCAGTGTTGTCCCTCTCTTTCTCTCACTTGTTCTTTGGCTTGAGGCATTATGCAAAGCTATCAGAAAGGGATGGTTTGCTATGCTTGTCTGTGCCTCCATGCTACTCACTATTCATTTCAGAAGCTTCCTTTTCTTCTCTCCGACCCACAGCCACAACTACTCCTGGTTGTGACTCACATTGCTAAATTTGTGGGATTTCAAGATAAATTGAAGCAATTTTTCTTAGCTACTTGTTTGAACGCAGTTATTGCTCTTTGCATATATTTCTTCCTCATTAACATGATAGATTTGTAAGTCTGGCGTCTCGACGCCCACGGAGCCAAAGACCTGCAGCTGAAAAGAAAAGAAAAGAGCCATTCTCACATACACCAGAGAAACACTCCCCAACCCCCAAAGACAGGCACCAGTCCCTACTTAGAGATGAAAAGCATTCTGGGATGCAGGAGGAATGCTCCCATCAACACACATCCCACTGTGGTGTTTCAGTGTGGTGATAGTGAGGAATCACCTCAAGTTTTCTAAAAACAAAGAATAACGTGTCTCTGGTGTCATCGTTTGACTCTCAAATGAGCAACACTTTGCCCTCAGTTTTATCTCCATGTGAGACAAGACAGTGTTGCAGTTGTATATTTGGTTTGAAATTTATCTCATAGTGTGTAGTAGTAACAAAACGTAATGAGAAGAGTTTGTTGTTTGTGTGTTTTCCAGAAGAAAATAGTCTCTGAACAGGTGATGTAGTCTTGTGCTTTGTGTTTTCTTTGCAACATTATAACATCCCTTATGGAGGACAGCTTTGCTTGGGATTGGGTTTAAGTATTAGCCATCATTCCATATATACAATTTGAAGTAGCAGACACACAGAATAAATTTAGATTAGTTATGTACCCCATCGCCAAAGAAAGGAGAAGTGAAAGTTTCTGCTAGTTTTTGGTGCAGACATCCTATTTTGGATGTATTTTTGGAACCATCTTTCCAAACTTGTGACAGTAGAGTGAGAAGCCTTCACTTCCCTTCCAAGGTGTAATGCTAATGCAGTTTGCCATAGTGGGTTTTTTTCTTATACAGACCTAATATTTAATGTGTTACATCCTCCTTAAGTGGCTCTTTGTGCAAGTCTAGGCTTGAGAACAGAGCCTGTGTGTCTTGACAATCCTGCTTGTAGAAAGAAGGCCAATTATCATGGCAACATGTGTCATAACTCCAGGCAGTAGACTTGTGCAGATTATAATGACAACTGGTTCTCAGAAATCAGGCCTATCTTTTGGCATGTTTTACATACAGCTGCAGGTCATTTCAAATTGCACAACACTGAAAACCAGCAAGGGGGCAAATTTGCAAAACAGTCCATTTACTGCCAACTAATCAGCTGGTTTACTCAATGTAGTAGCACAGCCATGGAATTTAAGTTTATGTCAGTGGATTTCTAATATTGCAATTGAGGAATTAATATTTATAGCATATCAGTGTCAGGATGTGGATGAGTAAATTTGACATTCTGATTTTATGTTTTAACAGAATTTGATGCGATTCTGTCTCATCCTCATAAAAAAGGGTAACAAAATTAATATATTTAAGTTATTGATGAGCAGTATAAAGTAAGGCTTGACTAGTTTTTAACAGTTGTTATGTTAACGATCATTTCTATGAGGAAAAATTAAAGTCAACTAGATGACATTATATCTAAATCTAAACTCCACACTAACCAGTTTTTCCTGTACTATAAAGTACTACGTTGTTTTGATACTTCAGCAGAAGTCTTTCAGTTGTAAACCAATGAAAGCACCCAATGTTCAGGTTAAACTGACTCAGAGATTTTCTCACTGCTACAGTTGATTTTCACATCTCAGTCTGATCCATTACTTCCTTTTTAAACCCATACAGTGCTATGCTAACCAGTCAGAGTCCATATGGTGTGCTTAAGCTTCCTAATGAATGAATGAATGGAGTGATGGAATGTTGCTCATGCTTTTCTTTCTGATGTTCTCCCACCCATATACTCCTAACTTTCCCTCAACTATGATCCACAATGAGAGTTATGATGTTGTGTCATTCCTTCAGAGGGTAGTGTTACTTTATCGGTTGTTGATTGGCAGTGACAATCTGTATAACATCACCTACTTACACAACAAAAGAGTGGTCCCCTTTCTCGAGCTGAGCAATTGAGGGGAATTTCTGGCCAGTGCTGGAGGCTCTCATGTAATGTATCCCTGATGGATTAGGACTCTGGTTAGTGTGCACAGAACAGAAAAGGCACTCATGGATAATGGAAGAAACCACAAGCGGAAAGGCAGGGATTGATGGGGGGGGAGGGAGTGTGTGTGTGTAATTAGTGGGGTACCTAATGTATGGAAAGTCCTGGCATGTGAGGGTCACTCCAGGGGGCAAGAGGCCCCATACCTTCCTTCACTCAAACTGAAACACCTGATCCTGCTCCTGTCAAGCTTCTGAAGATTTTACTTAACTAAAGCTTGGTCTGAGTCACCAGGGTCAACCCTGAATGCATTTCAAGCTGCATAAATAGAACAGCTGTGTAGTGCTTGCAGGTTGAATGTTAATGTACCACAGCATTATAACTTTGCTTGGTTCAATTGTCCAGTTTTATATAACAAGTGTCTACTGCTGATAAAGTAATAATGAGCTGTCCAGATATTATTCTTTACTGGCTCAATGCCTTTTGCCTTTTTCACATCACCAGTGTTATCCTTTGTTTGTGTTTAGTTGCTATGGCTACCCATTAAATTCCTTAAAACACTGTACTACGTAGCAACTGTTTTATGAAGTAAGGCAGAAAAAAAAACAGCCCATAGGAATTGCTGTGAGATTTTTGCTAAATTGATTGTTTTTACCTAGAAATCCCCTTAAAGCATGGTTTTGAGATACTTGTGCTTCAGATGCTTGATATTTTTAGAGATTTGACAGTACTTATCTGCACTTAATGCAACAGGAGCCTGCAAAGTGGGGCCTCGCCAAACCACTACTTTAGAGCACTGCACGTGTGTCATGTTGCAGCTTACAGTAAATGTTAATAGGAAATGGTGGAATGCAAGGTTTGCCATAGTAAGTGGGCCTAATGCATGTCTTTAAGTCAGAACTGGACAATAAGCACTATATGTGAAGTTAGATCATCGTAGAGCTAGTTATGTGGACATCACTTTCTGTCTTTGTGTATTTGGCAATAAATTCAGTGCGTTCCACACCCAGTACTGCAGCGGCTTGTGACCACAAGGGAAGCAGAACCCGTATAGTGCAAAGGGAAGTGTGCTTGCTTATGCATTTTATGTTAGTCTGTCTTCATGCTATCTAAGCAGAGGGAATGGTAGTGTTAACTGGACTTTCAGGTTGATTCCTAAGAAGGGCCAGCTAAACTGTGATTGCTTTATTGTTGTCTTTGTAGGGCTGTTACAGGTGACCACTATTATTTGAATGGAGAAAAATTAAGTAAATGATCTGTTAAATTAAAGAAAGGGTTGTATCTTTGCAAAGGTTCATGGTCACTTTTGTTAGACAGGGGAATCTGCATGAAGTACGACTGAAGGAGTACCTCTTTGTTGATGCACTTCTGAAGATCTAGTGGTGTGTGTGGGTTTTTTTTATTTTATTTTATTTTTTTTATTCTGTTTTTTAGCTCGTGCTCCCCATCCACTGGGTGCTAGGGTGATAACCAGAGCATTCAATGGTATGTCATGACCTCCCTAGGACCATTTTTATGACCTCAACCTCATTATATGAGAGAGGGGTGGCTGTGTGTTCGCTCTGAATTAATGATCCACACCACAGAATTTCACAAGAGACTGGCTCTTACTTTTATTCACTCAGACCACATGAAAAGCTGAGGGTGTGTTTTTTTTATTTTTTTTTTTAATCATCCCTTATGGCTGTCACTATATAATCAATGTCAACATCTAGTTTCTTACAGTATAAAGTAATGTTTTGTAAGTTAAAGGCTGTTTGCTTAAAAAAAAAAAACAAAAAAAAACTTAACAAACATTAGAATCAGAAAACATTGTACTTGTATCACCATTGGGCCATCATGTATTATTTGTGTAGTTTGGATAATTTTATCAGGATGGTCGGGAATGATTTTTCTCGGTCACAGCCACCGATCAAAGTCTTGACACCAGACGTGCTCCGCACAAGTATGCAGTAAGCAGAGCCAATTGGTGATGGACACCAAACACCCCGTCACAGAACTTCAGGGGGCCCCAAATACGCTTCTATTCATCTGCCTGTACAAATCACAGCCTGGGCACAGGGCCATATTTTCTTAGCTACCCTTTCTAGTACCCTGCTAAGTCACTAGCTATTGTGAGCCAGGAGTTGGTGTTTGCACCCCAGCATACACAAATCTGATTAGAATTGCCATTTGGTCATCTGTTCAGCTCCCATTTAGTTACAGTAACCAATAATGCTTTATAAGCCAGAAGTGTAACTTTCCTTCAGTTTAGTTATAGTTCTACAAATTCAAGTGCAATAAATATATAGAAAATAACACAAATCATATGTTGTTTTACAAACTAATAAATTCATGCATTGTGTTCATTTTTTTGTAATTAAGGTGAAAAAAAAAAACCTAATGATAAATGGGTCCTCTGTCATCTATTGTGAGCATTGCTTTGTTGAAAGGCTTACACCATTTGTGGTTATTTATACATTGTGAGTCATATTATAATTGAAGTTACTCCCATTAGTTTCCTTGTTGGTTCACTTTAAAGCACTAGTATCAGATTGTCAGGAAATAATGCAGTACAGCGCCTTCAGAAAATGCTGAAGAGGTATACCATTGCACTGTTCTTTTCAGGTAAACCACAAATCTGTCAAACTTCAGTTGAGGTGACCGTCATGCAGATGGACCTGTCTGTCTGTAGAGATTTTATCTGGAATCCATTGCCAGCAGTAAAAAGTAGCTAACACAGAAACCATCATTTTGAGCAGTTAAAATCTGATCAGTGAAGCACTCGACACAAGAGCTCTACAGTTCTCTCTCTCTCTCTCTCTCTCTCCATTAAGCTCTGGTTTCCCCATCATGAGGCGTCGGTTCATTAAGTAAGCATGGCTCCAGGGTTGAATTCACACTCGGTTTGCCCTCTCCCATGACCCCCCACTTGCCAGTCTCTACACACAGTCCAAATGCACACAAGTACGGGTCATCATGCACACACATATGCATGTATTAAGACGCATGTACAATCTTATTCACACTGTGTAGTTTCTGTTCTGGCCCCAATGGAACATGTCACACTTCCTAATTGCATCAGTCAAGAGCATACTGTAGAAACCCTTACACATGACCGTCATGCTCCTCATCCCCTGGTCTGTTTAACACACACACACACACACACACACACTGCCTCGCCCATTACTCAGTGTCAGACACAATCAGTAACGTAATCTGCAAAACTGATCAAGAAGAACATTCTCCTCTGACTCCACCAGCAGCACCAGCTCCTTTTGCCTGTGGAGGCCCAGTTGTGCTCCACTGACTCTCCAGGATAAATGGAGATAATGGGAGTCAGATGCTAGCATTTGGTTTGAGGCAGGCCTACACAAAACATTTATAGTTACCATGTAGTCATGGGTCTAAAGAAGAGGGGAAGGATGAAGATAATAAAGCAACAGGACATAAAGAGGAATGGAAGATTGGCTCCTTTTTCATTGGTTTCAAATGCTGCTTCTTTCTAAAACAATGCACACATGCTACATATCCCACAAAGCTTGCTTTACTATCAAGTGCGCACTTGCCTCTCTCTGAAGCATGTTATATAAGTGTAACCACCCTCACTTAACATAAAGCCACATGTTACATGGGCAGGATAACATCGTAGGCCTGGAAGATCCATTAGCCTCGTGTGTTGCTCCACAGCAGAAAGCTGTCATTAGCCGGCAGTTGATTGGGGGATGTGAACCACATGGGTACTCTCTAATTGGTCAGTGTGTTTGGTGGTTTGCTAATGAAGGAGAGAAGTTCAGGCTCAAGGTCAATGCAGCTATTCCTGTTTTTCTTTCGTCAGATTAGGGACAAACAACAGTTACCGTTCTCTTTCCTGTGCATGAAGTGGAATGATCATAAAGGCAGAGTTTGGAGAATGACTTTGCTCCAACTTTGGTCCAGTATGGACCATCTGCCTCAAATATAACTCTCTCCAACCGTTTAAAGAGTGTTTGTTTACAGCTACTGTCTGGGCTTTACCATCTGTGGCCACAAGGCAGTCAATGACGCAGCCACAGCTCCTATATGTTCTGTTTCTATTCATGTTTTGTAGCCACATCTGTACTGATGTGATGTCTTTTCCAGGATTAGTTAAGCTGTACTTTTTCTCTCAGCATGTTTCGATTCCCATAAGGTCAGTGGATTCTCTTGACTTGCCAACTTGTGTGTTGTACACTGAAATAAGGAAGCAATTTTGCATAGGGCAGCATATGGGGTTTACAAAAAATGACTATATTATATGCTGTGGTTGGGTTACTGTAAGTGTCGGGTGTTAACTGAGAAACAGAAAAATATATTTCAGTGATCTAGATCTTCTTTTAAAGCCTCTCAAGGTCCAGACTCCGGCACTAAATATAGACATTTGGATAGTTTTGTATCATTTCACTCTTATGGTTGTATCTAAAAGTTTTTTCATTTATTTATTTATTTATTTTTTCTTTGTTTTCTGTCCACATAAAGATCGGCTGAAGTGTCAGAGACTGATTCCAACCTTCATCACCCTCATCATTTTTGAGTAGGCTGCTCTGCAGATGGGACGCCAACCTGTCACCTGTTGAGCTCAAATGCCCTCCACCCTCGTCATCTAAGATGGCCGCCCATGGGTTCCTACTGTACCTGAACAGACTGGAGCAGAGCCGTGTGTTACCATGGTGATCATTTTCTCAAAAACACTGGAAAAGAAGAAGGGTGTCAATGATGTAAGGTCCAAGAACAAGGAGAGACTGCTGGTGAGAGAAACTGGTTCTGGCATTTTCTTCAGTCTTTATTTAGAATTTTACCTTTTAGATGTTAGCTTCGTTTCAGTTAATTTTACAATTGCACAATTTAAGTAGTTACATTTTTTTGAAATAATGTGTGATTTTTAAAATATGATTTGGTAAACCAATGTTTCTTATAGATTCCATATTGTGCAGAGTTTTTATTCATGAGCACAATAAAACGTTGTACCTGAGTTTGTGTTACATTGTTCATATAATTCAGCTCTTGTGTTTCGATAACTATTTTAAAATTGTTTGTATTTTTAGTAGATTTTAGTCATTGTTTTTGTTACTTATAAAACCCCTGCTCCCTACTGCAAAAAAGTCCACACTTTACTTCTTCAAAATAAGATAACTTGCCATATCTAGTGGTATTGAACTTAACATTACTCTGAGGAGTCTGAATCATGACTGTGTTTGTGATCTACATTAAACAAATCACTTGTATCTTTGCAGTTAATGGTTTTATAGGGGGGGGTGGTTTTGACGTTTGCATTGCAGTTTGCTTTGTGCAAAGGAGCTGGTGATTTTTAAAAGTTTTTTTTTTATGTTTGTCAATCAAAAATCTCTAGGCCCTCTTCGCTACAATGTGCGGTACTAGCTATGGTTATCTTAAAAATGGAGTCGCATAAAAAAAACTACCAGCTCTGTGCACAACACAGATTCCAATGCATATTGCAGTAATGCTGTGAGCATATGTACATCTTGCCCCTTGCACCTTTAAGGATTGGCCTGTTCACATGCCTCAGTCTGCCAGTAATCAGATATACTCACATGAGTGTTGTGTGTTAGCACATCTAACTACAATTGAGTAACGTCTTGATGACAACATGATATCAGCTGAATGTAGCTCGCTCAGCTAGCTATTACATACCATTCTTTTTACAGCATAAGTGTCAGTCATGATCTGATAGGTGTTATCTGGTTTTGTCAAACAAATTCTTTTAGACAGATTAACTTTAGAGTTTGGTGTGACATCTGCTAACCATTGGTGTTTAAATCTAACAGTCTTAGGTATTCACACTTTTTTTTTTTTTAATATTACCAGCTATTTACTTTTTAATGTAAAGCATAAAGTCTACGCTTTTTTGGTGTTAATTCATACTTCGATTTCAGTTTCATCTTAACCCTTTTTTCCTTTAGCCTCAAACTCATGTATCTCAGAAAACATTTTTTGTTGTGGTATTAACCTCAAGGTGAGTCATAGTAATGTATCACAGTATTTTTCTTCTGTCTTTTGTGCAGACAGCTACCACCCTGCTGTAATACGTGAGTTGTGGGAGATGATAGGTGTCAGATTAGAAGATGGGCGTGGATGGAAAAAGGTGTTTTATACTCTGAAGAGTCTTTGTTCTCTCTAGAGTATAAACACACCAGGTGTTGGCTAGTAACGGCAAAAGTAGATATGAATTAATGTTGTCTGACATGAGAGAACAATCTAACATAAGGATAGATAGAAGTTGGTTTGTCATTGGTCATATAATTAAACAGTTGCTATTCTTTCTGTAAACATTTCAATCAATTACCAAATGGCTGCTTGTATAAGCTTGTCAAATGTAAGTGTGTGTATATTTGTGTGTGTGTATGTATATGTATATGTGTGTGTGTGTGTGTGTGTGTGTGTGTGTGTGTGTGTGTATGTATATATATATATATATATATACACACACACACACACAGAATGTGAATGATAGTAGTTATCCAGATGTGTTTTGTTTTTGGTGTATTTCATTTGATTACGTAATGGTCAT
The DNA here is from genome assembly GCA_029814505.1 of Siphamia roseigaster. NCBI lineage: Eukaryota > Metazoa > Chordata > Actinopteri > Kurtiformes > Apogonidae > Siphamia > Siphamia roseigaster. Next base: position 23,952,539 of record JAPTYR010000008.1, on the reverse strand, counting down.
TTTTAAAGCTTTTAAATGACGCAGACTTAACCTTTGTTGGTAGATTTCCCATCTGTCTCCAGCCTGGTCAGTATTCTACTGTACATCTTTGAATAAAGGCAAAAGTAGTACCAGCGTATTCATAAAAGCGTCTGTCCATAAAGCTATATCAAATCTGCATTCATTTTACTGACAAATGATGTTTTCTCCATATGCCTCCATTTGCATGACTGATCTTTTTTCCTTGACTTACTTTATTCACAGCGTGAGCTCCACACCATGAGCAGAGGGACCACCCTCTTCTCTTGTGGAACTGTGGGTAAGTCACTTACTTTACTTTTCTTCTTTATATTACTTGCAAAATAACCCCTCATCCATCTCGTCTCTTTGTTTACACCAAATCAAGGCCATGAACTGGTTATGATGGGAATGATATTCTTTCCTGCTGTTGTTTGTAAATATGGAGAACTGTAAATTTATTCCCCCAACAAGGTCAAGGACCCCCTGCTATAAACCGTCTTATTGTTTATCTGCTCTCACACACCCTCTCACTTCTGCCTTTCTCTCTCCATCTCTCATCCCCCTCTTATGATCAGGGTGCACCTGCCTTCACACAACGTTGCACACCACTCTCACGGGAGCGCATCGTAATTTAATATGCTGTTGCCTATGTCAACAATTTCCCTTTGGCTCAGTTAGTGTTGCAATAATTACCCCCTGTGTTAAAAGACACGCTACTGTAAATGCAAAGCTTTGCTATCATTTCTAATAGTAGGGTTCAGTATGTAAGGATATAGATGCATGGTTTACTGTTACTGCTGTTAACCAGTAAAGACCCAGTGTTACTTTTGTGTCAGTTCTCAAATACATTTTCTCTGTATTTAACATTTCTTCTGTGATTTGTCACCATTTATCATAGTATTATATTTCTGTATATTGCAATTTTCAATGTAACTCATGTATTTTCCTACATTGTATTCACTGATCATGTTGATGTTCATTAAAGTTCATCATTAAGTCAGAGGTTATTTTATCAGAGACTAAGAAAACTAAAGAAAAAGTGGCTTGTACAGTAAAATACATCACTAATTGAATTAAAATGAAGTATCCCCATCCACTGGCATTTAATAAACTCCATGGGGTTTAGTAGTGAATCAATGTTTCAGAAGATGACCATACTTCCATATTCACTACGGATCCTCTGAATGTCCAAATAGGTTATATCTGATGACCATGAAAAGATGACAAACTGCATTTTTCATTATTTATTTTTTCATTATTTACATGTATTGATAGGATTAGTGTATTAAACAGTTTAAATTAGTAGATGGATTTGGTCAGCGGTGGCGGTTTAGGTCTTTATGGATTCCTGTTAACTTTAAAATTCATTAGCATGTCGGGTTACATTAACCAGCACTTGGTTTCAAAGCATGACATTTAGAAGTTCATCCCGCTGTCGCTTTTTGTCGAGCTGTTTTCGTAACATTCCTGTCAGGTCGTCACTGTAGCCCCCGTACATTGTTTCACCGGCGGGAACAATGATTTTCGTCTACCAGCTTGGGAGAGCGCAGGCCAAAAGACAAGCATCCAAAAGGACGCTGTTTGGATCAGAAAATGAGCTGTTCTGCCAAATGCGTCAATAGCCACTACGGCACTTTAATGTAGGTGTATTATCACCCACACTGTGTATAGACACTTTTGTGTGGATGGTGAGGCAGCTGGCAAGACCAGTCACACTGCTGTCCAAAATACATCTCTTGCTTTCCTCCCAGTTTAGCAATGGAAGGGACTAGGGATTACCAGTATGCAAAAAGTCACATCACATTTATTTTAGATATCCTGATTGAGATATGAATTACCTGTACAGTTTTATATCTGTATATGGATAGATATCTTAAGGTCTGTACCAAATAAACATGTTTACTTATGCCTGCAGGATATGAGCTGCAGGTCCAGGACATGTCTGTGCCACCAGAATGTTAAATACATAATTCATTATGTGTCATACTGTACTTTACCTTTTGTTTAAAAAAAAAAAAACTGTTTCTGAAATTTGGATATTGCACTTGGCCATACTGAGATTTTGTTAAAAGTCTGATTACATATTCAGCCCTAAGGAGGCTCCTCACCTGTTTCCTTTGGAGTTGTTTTTAAAATATTTTTCATGTTTCATTGTTAGCTGGATAACATAAAACAGATTCCCCTAATGCTGGTTTTGGACCAAGAAGTGATCAGATATTTTTTTTTTACAAATCAGATATAGGATTTCTGCCACTGATTATCTAAATATTTATTTCTTAAATTGAGTTTGGATGCAGTAGGTTGCCGCTCCCAGCATATCCTGTAGCTACTCTTGCATAACATACTCATCAGATATAGCACACAGTGATGCATTGCAGTTACACACTGTTCCACTAATGGCCTACAGTGTATCACAATTGGTTCTACCACATGTCAAAATACAACCAGATCCTTCAATATTAAAGATTCATTTTTAAGTGCCACCATACTTTGCCGTACACTTTCTTTCATCCAAATGCATGCTTAGTTTTTGCTGTAGCAAAGTGCATATGATATGAGAAGCACTGGTTAGAACTGTGTGCAGCAGTGTGTTTCCTCTAAAGCTTAGTGAAACCATCTCAAGCTAGATGATTGGTAGCAGATACGTTTCACAAACATGCAATGAAGCACATGGTTTCATGTTGCTCTTAGTGACATACCTGCCCTGAATGAGCAAGTGTCTCCCAAGCGTAGTTATTTTAGTTCTGGCGTCTTCTTTAGTCTTTATTTTAGTTTAGTGTTTCAGTTGGGTTTTGTATTTCAGCTTAGTTTGGATTAGTTGTACAAGTGCATAAGTTTAAGTAGTTAATTTTTTATTTAGGCTTAGTGCTCGTTTCAGTTTTCTGAGGTACGTGTGTACACACAAATGTGCGCAGGGCCATCAACAGACTTGCTGAGGCCTGGAGCAAGAAAGAACCATATGGGCCCACGCCAAATATTCCTCCACAGCATCTACACGTTAATTTAAATCAAACGACCACACAACAGAAATGTGAAAATTATTTTTAGTGACAAAAACTGAAGTATATTAGGACGTTACAGCAACTTCACAACCAATTTCGATTAAACTGAACACAAAATTTGACTGATCAAACATTTATAACCATTCATAAAAACTGTAATTGTCTGCTAGGTGATATAATGCCCTCTGATTCTAATTCTCGTATTAGTTTAGTAGTACATTTTTCAGCCCTCTCTATTAATTAAAGCCATCAAAGTAACAATCAGGATCTCCACGTCACAAAATCAAAGTATTAAAGCCATGCACCTTGGTTTCTTGATTGAAAAGTCATGAATAATGTCACTGAAATTGAGTCTTTGACCAAGCTGGGTTCAATGGAAAACATGGCTAACATGCCCCCCCCCTGCCAAAATGTTCAGCAGCCACAACAATGGGCCATTTGCAATGACATGACACTGCAGTCGCAAATTCCCCCTCGTCCCCTCTGCCTTCAGCCTACAACTGTACAGTGCAAAAAAGCTTATTTTTTATTATTTCTTTTTCTAAAATATTATTTTACTATGAAACAAGCACAAAAGTTTAAGTGTGATATGTTATGTGATGTCTGTTGTTATTTACTCACATTTGTATGTTTTATATTTGAAGTTCTACTAATTTACAGTCCACTTTTGGAATAAAGAAAAGTTAATATTTTATATTTTCACGTTACTTTCAGATTATTCAGTGAGTATTGCTGGTCCTGGGCTGTCCTGAGCACAATGAAACATTAATACGATAGAAAACAAAAACTAGGTTGATCTTTGCCTGTAATTCCAACTGTGTGTTTGTGTTATATTTCAGTTCTTGTATTCTTTTAAACTTTTATTTCAGTCATTGTTTCTGTTATTTAAAACAACGCAGCTCCTTACGGCACAAATAAATCTACACTATACGTCTTCAAAGTAACATAACTTGCCATATCACACTGGTATTAAACTCAGCATTGCTCAGAGGTCTCTGAATGATGAATGTGTGTTTTGAACATTGCAGAAGCAGACAGGTGGCTGGACCTTGGGCGGAGCTGTGCCATCCAGCAGGGAGCTCCCTGCCAGTCTGGATCAAGTCTGGAAAGCCTGTGGGACATAATGCCTGAGCAAGGGAACCGGCCCTGGGCCAAGGATCCGGGCAGCACCACAACCATTACCAGCCTGATTAAAGACCTCAGCCTTGGAGATAGCAGCAAGACGAGCCCCCACTCTCACACCACATCCAACGCTGCTCACTACACCACTACAGCCACCAGCCAGGCTCCCACAGCACCTCCCAGCAAGCGCCAGTGTCGCTCCCTGTCCTTCTCTGATGAATTCAGTGGCTGCCGTTCATCTTGGAGGCCTCAAAGCTCCCGTGTGTGGGCAGCGGTGGAGAAACGAAGGTGCCACAGCGGAGGGAGCGTCCGAGCGGGAGGGGGTGGTTTTTCTAACTTCCCCGCCATGCAGCGCAGCTCTAGCTTTAGTTTGCCCTCCCGCTCCAGCATCAGCACAGATGGGGCCCTGGACCTGCCGTTTTTCACCCAGCGACTGCCTCTACACCCCCAGTTCACTGCCTCTCCAGTCTCCCCCACCTCTCCCCCATCAAATCATCACCACTCCCGCCAACACCACCATTTCCTCAGGCCTCTCTCCCTTTCCCATGAGCAGATCAGCCTGCCTGAGCTGCAGAGGGAAGAGGCGTCTGAAGCCAGCTCTCCAGACTCCACCCCAGAGCTGGGGAGGCGTGCAGGGCAGAGGGCGGGGGGCACAGGCTGTCTGTCCCGGAGCAGGTCCCAGCCCTGTGTGCTAAATGATAAAAAGATTGGTATGAAGCGCAGGAGGCCAGAGGACGCCCAGGAGCCACGGCCCTCTCTGGACCTGGCTAAGATGACTCAGGTTAGCTGAACACACAGACAATCACACTACACACATTGGTTTTAATGTGTCATTTAATAATTAAGCTAATTTCACAGAGCTCAGTCTCATTTTGTTAAATCAGTATCTTATCTTAAAGGAGAAATCCGGCAACATTACAAATATATCCCATCTGTTTGAGGCTAAACTAAGTTATCTTAAGGGAAATACGCAAGAGAATTTTATTCGGGGTACACGGAGTTCGACACTTGTGCACATTTCCATCAAAGTGGGCGATAATGAGCAAGCGTTAAACCTTCTCTCAAACTCTGAACGTCTATTAAAATGCTTTTGAGCGAATTGCCCATGGTGTGTGGGCCCATAGCATATAACCCAATGCGCTAGCACAGACTAGCTACAGACATGATACATTTGGAGCTTTTAGAATGAGCACAAGTACCTCTATTATCTTCCGGGTTCCACAGAAGTCAACACCAATCGATCGCCAAAGTCGTACAATCCAGTAATCCAAAATGTTGTTTTAGTCCAGGTATTTCCCTTAAGATAACTTAGTTGAGCCTCAAACAGATGGAATATGTTTGTAGTGTTGCCGGAATTCTCTTTTAAGTAGAATTTTATTTTTTTATGTATTTGTAATTTACTGGAGTATTTATTTTCCTGGAAACGTTTTACTTTTCCTCCCTTCATGAATGTCGCTACTTTTAACTCCTTACTTTCTCAGAATAGACTTGTTACTTTTTCAAACTAAACAGATGTGACAGTATGAAAAATAAGTCACTTCAGACAGAAAATCAGTGGAGGAGAGAAACTGGGACGTCATAGATTAGAATTACGACTTCATCTCATAATTTAGACTTTTTATCTCACAATTTTGACTTTTAATCTCATTATTATGCTTTTTTTTATCGCATAACTTAGACTTTTTATCTCAATTGTGACTTTTTTCCCCATTGTTCCTACATTTCCCGTCCATACCCACTAAACTGAGTACTGTGATCTGATCAAACACATTATCAACAGAGTAACTGACTTTTAATGGCTTTATTTTTGGACACTTTTGAATCTTTTCTGATTTTTCTTGGTTAAATATGTATTCTTTCAAACAATTTTACTTTTTTTTTTTTTTTACTTTAATATAATTGAGAAGTTGTACTTGTTTACTTTGGTAAAAGTAGGAGTACTGATTCAACTCCTTTACTGAAGTCAGAGTATTTTTTCACACCAGTTCTGTACTTCGACTGTAGTACATGAGAGTACTTTAACCACCTCTGGGTGCGACTGAGGGGCATGTGGATCAAACAGAACGGTTGATCAAAGAGGCACACATGCTTTTACGTGCATGAAAATAAAAGTCTACTCTACATCTAATCCACTCACTTCACTTTCCAACTTCTGTCCACTACAAGTGACATGCCGTGAAGTCAAAAGTTGTGCAAGCACATGTTAGAACAGGGATCAGATTTTTGAAACCTCAACACTTTGTAGGCTGTATGGACGCACCACACGTACACTGAAAATGCAGATTTACAGTGATATTATACAATGTTTTAAAACAGATAACAGAAACGTTCTGATTTTCACACCAAAGAGCCCCAATTATTAAAAAATACACGATATCTGACTGTGAGGACCAGAGTCATTCCTACAGATGCTGACCTCAGCTATGGAAGAGTTGAATAACAGAAAGATTTGAACATGATTGTTAAAAAAACAGGAAAACTATAACGGATTTCAGAAGCAATTCACTTTTGCTTTAGTTAGTTTTGTGTTGTTCATAGTACATTTTATTTAGTTTTACTTTTCATTTCAGTTAGGCTATTTCCACTGCCATTATTTTGTTAGAATCCTGACATACACACACAAGTTAAAGTAAAAATATTGCTTATCTTTCTTTTACTTGGGTGTAGAGAATAAAAGGCAGTTAAAGCAGCAAAGGTGTTTTTGTCTCAGACACAAAGCTCATCTTTTCCAGTGTAAACTAGTCCATTTGAAATAAACACATATATTCTGTCTCGTTATTTGAAGCTAATCTCGTAGCTCTGGCATCGGTCTAACACTAATTATGACTTCTGCTTTGACTTAAAATCTAGTTTAGAAAAAATATCAGTTTATAAATCAAATCCTCCATTTTCAGAGTGAAAAATCACTGTATTTGATAAGTTGTTTTGACTTCTACAAGAGTAAACCCAGTGGAGAATCATACAGTTTAGTCATTTTTCTTTTTTTTTTTTTTTTAGGAATATT
>JAPTYR010000008.1:23771044-23781997 GCA_029814505.1 Siphamia roseigaster | reverse complement strand
ACGTAGGCCATTCAATGACCAGGAACAGTAGATATTTCATCCAGTCCATGTTAAAAGATAGGGGCAAAGGGTCCCACTGGGACGGCAGAAATGGCGAAAAATGGGCGTGACTTTCCAGCTCTATTAGCCAAAGGGTTTATTTACTTTTTAACACAACACTGTGAGTGTTTAATAGCTGTGTGAGGTAAAAACATGAAAAATTACAATTTGTGTATAGTTTAAGAACATTAGGTTTGCCTGTACTTGTCACATCCATACAGATGAGATCACATTTTATGACCATTTCAAAGGGTTCACTTAGTTTTTCTTGTCACTGTATATGTGACCAGTATATCAGTCAGAAGTGTCTACTCCTTCTTATTTCGAATCCAGAATAGCCTAATTTAACACTGTCACTGACCACCATACATCTGTAGATTCTCAAATTTCAATTAATAGGCTCAGCGAGATGCCTATGAGGATGAAAACTGAAATTACTCATTTAAAAAAAAAATCATTTGCTTCACATTAGTTCCAGGGATAAAATTAAGAGCATGGATATGATCTATAGTGTTTAATTGAAAGAGATTTCTCTACTGTCCAGATAAAAGGATAAAACTAGTCCACTGTGGTCTAGTCTAGTGGTTACATGTTCAGTCTCGCCGTCCTATAAATTATCCCTAATGACAAATTGCCAATAGTGGATGTAAAAGTTTTTAATTAATTCCACAGCAAGAGGAGTTTTTTCAGCTCTTCCCTTTTTCACATAGTGACAAACTAGTGAGAATATATTTTTTACACAGCATCCGGTCTCTAGAGTGCGTACCCTACTAGAATAAATTTAATCTTATTTGCTTATACGAACAGTTGAAGACACAGTTGAATCATTTAACTAGGATTGGCAGCCTGCTTTTGCCCTACAAATATGTTTTTCTCTCGACATCACAGAATTTTAGACAAGGCAGTCAGGATACATAACTAGAAAAGCACTCAGAGAGCTCAGACTCCACCAAGGCAGATCAGCCGACACCCCTCCTTTCACTTCTGCGAGCAGCGGTCTGCCCCGACCAACCGAATGAAACAGTAGATTCTTTGGGAGCCATGAAATTGTGGGAATAATATACAATATAAAGCGTAATTCAAAATATACTTTTTTTTATAGAAAGTTCAATGTACATAGTTCACAATATGCAATAATAAATGTTTAACAATTTATAAATTCAGTGTAACATAATGAAACATATCATAATATACTATTGTATGCAATTATAATGCAATGCATTTTCTGTAAGTCAATAATCAACCCAAATAATTAGATATTATATAATATATATTCATCAAGAGAATTCAATATAATATATAGTTATGAAACAATATATAATACTATATGATATATACTATATAATAAAACATTCCATATAATGATATATAATATACCAAATAACCAATTCAATATAATATACAATTATATTATACAATATCTAATATTATATTATGAGTCAACAATCATAAGCAAACAAAAAATAGACAACCCCAGTCAATCAAGGAACCTGATGTCCACATGCAAATAGTTGAACCCAATAGAATGTTTAAAGGTGGATGTAAAGTCCAGTTCACTGAACTTGTTCAGTTCCAGGGCAGTGTTTATGGGCACCATAAGGTGGCTTAAGGCCTTAAGGCGGAGATACACTTTTAACAGACAAGGTGTCCCTCACAATCTTATTGTTGTTTTTTGGCAGGTAGTCTGTTTTCGACACCCCCCACATTTATCATACATTTATCATTTATCGAGGTAAAACTGCCCAATTTATTATGGTATTAATGTGAGGTCATATCACCCAGCCCTAGTACTAACAGATCATTTCGTTTTCTCTTATGGTGGCTGTGAGCTGACAAATGGTTTATAAAGAACAAGAGTCATAACATAGCCAGGCATGCAAGAAGCTTTTTTGTAATTTTTCTTTTTTTTTTTTTTTTTAACATTGCTCCTCATCTACATATGCTACACATGTAAAATGAGATGCGCTTGTTCTCCTTGTTATATCTGCCTTCATTTTGATTTACTGTAAATCCAAGGCTGTGGTTTTCTGTTGGCTGAATCTCAAATAGCTAGATGTATCTTGGCTGTATTTACATTCTTCCAGCCTCTCCAGCCTCAGTTAATCATACTAATCTGCTTTGATGTCCTTTCTCTGGTAATGAGCGTGACATCGCTGTATATAAGCGTGACAGTAAGCTGCTTGCAGAACTCTGTAAAATTGAGCTGAGATCAGGATGGTGCACATCAGTACCTTCAATCACTCTGCATATGTGGTTGCTTATCAGATGCCTGTGATTTATTTTCTTGAAGCAGTTATCTGACATCATCTTCTGTTGTTTTCTGACTTGTTTTGATTTTATCTTAGGTTGTTTGTCTCGGACCACTGCACTAAAATTAGCTAAAAATAATCAGAAAACCTTAGCATTGAAATAATGCTTGAAGAATTGTTTAACACTGGCTTTAATGTTTGTAAGTGGCAAAGCTATTTTACCTGTTAAATATCAGAATCATCTGAAAAGAGCTGAATGTTTAAAGGTGGGAAACTCACCATATTAGGTATATCTGCATACTTGTATCTTATTTTTAAACTGAATTTGTAGCATTTTATCAGACAGACATGGTGACACATTTATCAATCATCTCATTAAGCTGTTGACATAAACAAATAAGTCTCCTTTTCACAGTGATTAATCCAGTAACAAAGCTATCCTCAACAGTATAGTACAGCACATACTATATGCAGGACTTGTGCCCGTGGCTGAATAAACACGCCTGACTGCAGACCCAACTTGCTCATGCACGATTTCAGAAGCTGTCTTTTCATATTATTCTTTGTTAGCTGGCTCGGGCAGCCATCTTACATCTTCAGGCTGGATCTCACATGCATATACAGTACGTTGCCGACATGCTTGTCTCGGGTATGATTCATACTTTAATATGTTACAAGTGCTACATCAAGGTCATATTCATGCACTTATGATGGTGCAGAATGTCTGCAGGGAGTAAATTCACAGTACATGAAGGTCAACTAGTTAAATGTAATTGCCGGTCGAGAGCTTACATACACTCTATCATGTGTAATGATAGTATGTATATATCTATGTCATCCATACAATAACGGAAATCAGAGTCCTGGTTCTGATTTACATGAAAAGACTGAACTAAACCTTGACATGTCAGCCGTTATCTAGGCTGATGTAAATAGCAGTACTATGCATTTCAATATTGGACACCATAAATTAACAAACCGTCTCTGCTGTAAGGTGAAGGTGTGCCCCTTTGCATCCACACAGGAGCTAAAAACTCTGATTACAGGGTGCCATACCCACTCAGAGCTGATGTGATGTGCTGAACTCACTTCATCAGAAAAATCATTGGGCTATAAAGTGAAATGTCAACTTATATCAACTACCTGTCAGGACCTTTTTCGTTTGTCAGGAAACAACTCCTTCAGCCCTAAAATGAAAATCTTATCTGAAACTGAAGAAATCTGGAGAGGTAAATCCTATTTTTGGCTGGATTTATTTATTAATTTTAGGTAAAACCTATGAAGATGGTGTCTTTGCTGTGACACTGCATCAGGAATAATGACTCGGGCAAGATTTATTTATTTATTAAAAAAAAAAATCTTTATTTTTAAGAAAGTTCTATTTTATTGAAGACGTTTCAGTCAATTTAGCTGTGTCACCAAGCCATCCTCAGCATGTGTGTCGGGGAAAGCTTGGTGCACCCCATTTACTGAAAATAAGCATGGTCGTGGGATCTGTTCGTTTTCTTTGTCTACCCCCTGTGATAAGAAGTCACTGATGTTGATGCAGCCGTGACACCAATCATCACACCCACCCGGTCTGGGGGCGTGGGCGGATGGATGAGCAGATCTGTCTGTCTCCCTCTCCTCTGCTGACAGTTGGGGACGACTGCTGTTGCAATTCATTACACTCACATGCAGCTGCTTGAGCGCACACTGCAAGCAGATGGGAAAAAATGTGTCATTTTTACTTTTTTCCATATTCCAAATGAAGAAACAAGAAAGTATGTATTCCTGATGGACTTAAAAAAATACAAACACCAATGAAAACATTAATGTGTGTTTTAGCTCATTTTATTTCCTTGTTTCCATTGCACTTATCACCTGGTTCTAACCCTTGTATAATAATAATAATATGAAGTCATATCATATGAAGTGCAGCCTACTTTTGAAGCAGTGCTGCCCTCTAGTGGAAAATAAATTTGCTAAAGTGATGTTATTAGAGACATTATTAATACAATGTAGATAAAATTATTAATTTGCTCCTTACTTACTTATGCGTTGGTGAATGCCCTATTCTTTTTTTTTTCTAATTATGTTTAATTCTACTATTTACATGTGATTTTAGAGGCAACACAATAATTAACTCCAGGTCAGATTGAATTGTTGTCATAGTTATTAATATTAAACAGCTTAGTTTTCATTCAAATGTAAATCATGCAGTGTAAAAAATTAACATATCTGTGACAGGAAATTAAAGGAGGAATCTATTTTTTGAAACACCTGCAGGCTTTGTGGTGGTCATTCCTCTTTTGGCCAGTAGAGGGCACTCTCTCCTCTCTGAAGGCCCATGCTTCTGAACCTGCTGGAGGTGAGCTGATGTGATGGTGCTGTCTGAGCTGTCAGCACTCATTAGTGCTGTCTCATTAAAGCGATATCAGTGGCACTCCATTAGCAGTAAAATGAACAGCTGCCCTGCCTGAAGGCCAAGTCAACAAGTGAACTTTGTTGGACAGGGCGCCCTGCAGGTTAACCTGCCATTGGAAGGAACAGAGAACCAACTGTTATCTGTTTGATTTTCCTAAAAGACTCTACTCTCTCTATTCTAAGTTGGCCACATTTAGAATAATTCAAAGCCCCATTTTGCAGACATATTTTTTTACACTTTCAATAAAGTGTTATTCAATTCAATTCACATACATTTAAGGCTCTTTTGGGTTTTTTATTTTAATGTTTTCAGCACCATAGTGTCTAACTCACTTTTTGTCTCGCCGGCAGTGAAATAATATCCGTGGACTACAAAAAGGAATATTAAAATATACTATCAAAGTCAAAAGATTATCTCAGATTTAATGAATATTCTTTAATAATTAATAATGTTTTTGTTTGATGTTGGGTTTTTTTTTCCATGATCACAACATAACAGTACACAGTACTGTCAAGTATTATCCGTAAAATGTACTTGATGTAATGATTTCTATTAGTTTTTTTAAAATTATTATTATTTTGTAAAAAAAAATTTAGTGATCATTTTACTGATGCAATATTGTTTATGCTCCAATTTATTCTGATGCAGTTTAGGGTTGAATTGACTTGACCTGTTCCATAAGATAAGATCAATGTACCATGAACTCAGGAAAAACACTGTTTTTCTTTATGCGTTTTGGCCTTCTTTCAAGAAGGTTTTTAGAGAGGTTGTTGGTTTGTTTTAGTTTAAGGATAGTTTTCTCATAGCTTCATATTATAATGAACAGATTTTCCGAGGATAGGAGGGGAATACAAATATGTGAAAAATAACTAAACCTGTCAGATAAACAAAATAGAACAGAGAGTATGAAGTTACTTAAAATGAAAACAGTCCAATTTGTAGTTTGATAAAAGTTAGTTTTCATCCGTTGGCTTATATGACTCTGCTACATGTACCTTTCTCTGATTACATTATAAATCCCAGATACTGCAGTTGAAATGTTCCTCTTTCAGCCTTTAGGGGGTGCAGGTGTGTGGACTGGCTCCATGTGGCTTTGGTACCTGGAAGGCTGTATAAAACTCAAATCTTAAATGACTTTTAAAAGAATGTTGCTCTTGTACCACTTCCTGATTTCTTGACTTTACTTGGCATTATGTGCACTTTTAACAAACCCTTAGCAATGACCCAGAAAACATTTGATCTTTTGAAATGTCTGAAGTACTGAGGGCCAACCACACTGTAGCTCATTTACCACGATTTCCTTTCTCTCCCTCAGCTCCTTGTAACCCAGCACATGTTACTCCTCACACAGCCACTCAGATAGACCAGGATCTGGATGGTATTTGGGGTCAAAACCACGATATCCCCCATTTGCCTTCCTCCATTAATGGCCTATTTAGCGTACTGCCGATGGCAGTAAAGAGATAGCTGGGCTTTTATACCTTCTGACTGGATATATTAGCAGGTAATGTCCTTAAAGAGGATTAGCGGATGGAAAGAGAGGAAAGGAGAAAGAGAGGGAGAGTGGCTGAAAGCGCCGTAGGGATGGCATGGCAGTAAATAGGCAGGTGATAGCAGGGACGACTGGGGCTTATGCTGCACTGTGCTGCCTCTGGCTATGGACAGGGGATTAGCAGCCATTGTGGATTCTCTGGCATTCTGACCCATGTTGACTCACAGATATTTGATTGTCTGTGTATTGAAATAAATGCAGCAAAATAACATAAAAGCATTCTTCCTGTGATGGGCTTTTAGGGTCCTAATAATGAACTGTGTCTTCATAAAACTTCCAGGTATCAGTTGTCAAGGTTAATCAGTGGTTTGTTCAACAGTGGATGTCTCTGGGTTAACTTGTCTCTCTTATACCATATAGTCAGTCACTCACTCAAGAATGTGCCGTGGGTTGAGGTCATGAGTCCCAAAAAACCCTAAACAGATCATCTTGTTTGCTGTGTTAAGCGATTAACCTTCCTTTTACTCAAACAGGCAGGGAGACCTTTAAGGGAAAGATTAAAGGAATTAATAAAGATAGTATATGGATGGACTTTTAGTCTATATTAGTTTTAATTTACTTACGCTGTATTATTGCGTTATTTATATTATGATATTTGTAAATTTATTATATTTATTTATGAAAGGAGTCTGTGTGCAATGAAAGAAAGCAACTTTGGATAGGCAAGTATTGGACTTTTGTTCTTTAGTGTAATGGACCTGTGGTATAGAGGTAATAAATCATTTTAAAATTAATATTTCTGCTGATTTATTCTATTGGGCTAATAATGAGAGAGAGGTGTTTTTTCTGTGGTGTTGTACAATCTCTAAATGTTATTAAATTTAGCTTACATTTTTGTGTGTTAACTTTAGCTGGTGGAAGGTCAAAATGCGTGATTAAAATTAGAGAAAAAGGGGGGTAAAGTTTCTTTGGTCTAAACTAGTGCCTATTGTTTGATTCTGGTTGATTCCAGCTCAGTACCAGAACAAAAAATAAAATAGAAAATAATTCACATTTATGAATAAAATCAGACTCAGTTCCTTGGACAAAAAATTACTTTTGTTCTTTATTATTAGGTAGGAAATGAATGACCAAAAATTATTCTGAGCTTATTAAAGACTGATATATAATAATAATAATAATAATAATAATAATAAGTCTACAAATGTGTTGGGTATGATGCCTTTGAATTAATCTACACAATAAAGTTGGTCAAATTAGCTCAAATGCAACATATACATTAATGCAGCAGTATTAGTATTAAAACATCACTGGTGATACTAGAACACTGATGGGTACTATTTCATCGTACAATAACAATGTATATTTTCATAGTAGATAAACATTATACAGTTAACTTTAAGAGTTAACTGGGGTATTAGCGGTTTCACTTAAAGGTGGCCAATAGTTTCTTCCATTGTTTGTGAGGTAAGCTTGCACTAAATCTTGACATATTCATAATTGCCCGTGACAGAAAACAGCCTCATATTGTCAGTATCTACCAAATAAACATCACATTTTGAAACAAAACAAACGTGGCTAACAGCGAGTCGAGTGTCTGGTTTCTCCTGAACAACTTAAAGGTGAGCTATCAGCTTCTCAGCCTCCCCTCCTATACCGATTTAAATTCCATATGACTAAAGACCTGGACCCGAGGCCTTTCCTCGGCCCTGCTAAGCTGTTTTGGGAGGGATTTGATCATGCAAAGATGAGATTGAGTTAGAATGGGTCACTGCAGGATCTGCTTTAGCCACAGTCTGTTGGAAAGGAGTCAAGTGGAGGGCAAGCACCTGGGCGAGCTGACCTTTACTTGGACAGAGGAAATGGAGAGGGATCAGGTGGGAAGAGCTGCTGAGATCCAGTCAGGCAAGATTCGGTTTCAAAATCCTAGACATTTTAGGGATGAGTAAGTGATGCATTTACTGCAGAATGAAATCCAGACATCAACTTTGGAAGTGCATCATCTTTAATCACTCATCTCTTTCATCAACCTCTTTGGCTGTGTATCATACATTCATGTTTCTTCATGCTCTCTCAAGTTCCCCCACGTTGGTAATCTTGAAAAAGTGTGAGACCTCACTCTTTCCTGGGAATGTATGTACAAAATCTTGTCTGTGCCAAGACATCCACATGAACATCACTGCACTCAGCAGCACTGGGGACGTGAAAGGAGCATTGTGTGCTGTTTCACGCTCCATGGCCAATTGACTTCTTTTCCCATTAATCAAATGCACTGTTTACCTAATCTTTCATAGCATTTCAAAACCATTAAAACCAAGAGGATTATCCTAGTATTTCTGACGGTGTTACTTTACCTCAGCCACAGGTGCCCCGATAACACACTCCCTCTCTCTCTCCTTCCTCTCTGTCTTCCTCTCTTCCTCCTTCTCTCCAGGGATTACTTTCTGCATGATCTAAATTCTTAAAAGTGCAGCCTCGCCATCTCACCAATGCACGATTCCACCCCCCTAAACTCTGAATAAATAAAGTATTATTGTCCGATTAAAGCAGATTAAGCAGATGGAAATGGAGTCAAACTGAAATTGGGTTTAATGCGGCACTTATCTGAATTCTTGACTCCGTTTATAGTGTACACTTTTGTGTCTTTGAGCAGGAAGTTGGTGTGGGTTAGAGGGGCTACATTTCGGAGAGTATCTTACTGTAGAGCTAAAGGAGGAAATTGTGAATTGAATTGCACTTAAAACCCCTCTTTGTAAAACTAGACGAAGCACAAAGCCAGAACAGTTGGACAGGGTTTGCAGTATGCTGTATAGGTTTTAGCTTATACTCTACTACTACCTTTTCTGGCATGAATATGTGCGCTTTTACCCACTTTAATCATTGCATGAATGACAAATAGCATAACGGGGGAAAAAAATGCACATATTACAGCTCATATATAGGGACATCCAAGTTATCAAGCAACAGAGATATGGATTTGTCCTTAGAGTTTGTTAAAATGACAGAAAATGAATGCAAAATATATGAATGCATGTCATTTTGGTATTTCAAGTTAAAAAATGTTGACGTTTGTCTTCACTGAAGATACTGATGTCTCAAAAAGAGTAATTGGTGTGCGTGCGTGCATGTGTGTGCTCTAGTAGACAGCATTCATTTGTGCTTGTGAGTCAGTCATGGTGATTGAATGGCTGCTGACGATGGTAAGGGTTAATCTGTATTTAGAAGGTCCATTTGGATACCTCAGAGGCCATCTTATTAAAGGAAATGAGCTGTTGTGAGGCCTTTGTCAACAGACAGTTACAGAGCCCTGCATGCATTCCTTCATGTCTTTTGCAGAACGGATAGGAGCTGCATTACCCACAGCGGGTCCTGACAGAACAAAACTAGACAAAAAGGCCCTTGTGCTGGTACACATGTTAGGGAGGACATGCCGGTGTGTCAATCCAACGCAATTTTGAAAGTTTATCTCTAAACAGTATGTGACCACCGTAGAGGGCTGAAGTACCGAGCTATTTGGATCAAGATAGCTGAAGAATCTAGAACCGTAATGCTTTAAAAGATTGCCCGACCCCTCTAGTTACAGGGCGGAGGTTGAAAAAATGGAGACCTGTTGAAATCGACTAATAATGTCTTATACAGGTCATTTTTTGGCTTGCCAAGGAGTTGACTGTACGTTTAGATGAAAGGGTTTAATTGGAAATGATAACCTGCTGACAGAGGGGATCTGTCAGCCTACAAGCCCTGGCAGTCTGTCTGCCAGTACTGCAACAATATCCACAGGGAGATTGGCAGATAGAAGCTGCTGTCAACGCCCTCAAGCTCAGAGTTGCTCCAACATAAGCCCTGCACTTGTGTTTGCTTCAGTGAGGGTACGAGGCTCAAAGTGCAAGGAGGCCTGCAACAGCTAAACATGTGCGTACAACATGCAAGAGGAGTGTGCGAGCTCACAAACAAAGGTTGATCATTTTAGGAAAAGGATGAAGAGACAAGGGAAGAGGAGCATGAAAGAAAGTTGGACTCAAATGCTTTTAGACCATCAGAGCAGTTCGACAAGATCCGGGACATCAAAGCCACTTAAATATTTGTCATTCTTGGGCCCACAAAATGCAGGATGATATGACAGATGCACAATAGACCCACAGTTTCCTCTTGGCCCCTGCAGTAGTGTTGACATGAGTAGAAATTAAGTTATCACCCCTTTTTAAAGTCCAGACGGCTGTCAGACAAGGACCAGTGGCACGGGGGGCAGAGCCGAGGGTTTCACCAACTTTATATGAAAAGATGTCTTACATCTGAGAGGGCCTGTCCTGCTCATGTGCCACAATGATGCCCCTGCATATTACAGCACTTACTACATGTGTATCCAGAATGTTAACTCACTGATATTTCAAATCAGGCTGATTTTTCTCACTTTTAACAATGTAAAGTGTCTGAGTATGAATTTGTTTAGAAATATCAATTCAGAAATTGCAATTTAAGACAAGAGTTTGCATATTGGTCAAACCTTTCTTGGATCCTGTTCACTATTTCGCTTTCAGCAAAAAAAATATTTTGGAACTCAAAATGCACCTAGGTTAACATTTTAACCATTTAAATCTAGAACAGTTTTTTTTTCTCCACATTTTTTTTTAATCACCGTTTATTCTAAGATTTGTATGCTACAGTTTGCATTAGGTATTTTACAACATTTACAGGGTCTCCGCGGATCCTTAAAAAGTCTTAAAAAGTCTTATTTACAATATGTGGTTTTTAAGGTCTTAAAAAGC
>JAPTYR010000008.1:23609192-23621804 GCA_029814505.1 Siphamia roseigaster | reverse complement strand
AAAACTGTTTTTTTCTTTTCTGTCTGATCATCCAAACAGTGCACTGGAGCTATCGTTGCCAAAGTTCTCATTGTCAGCTGTGAATGATCTGCGTGACCTTCTGACCGACTTAAATCCAGAGGTCGAATCTAAACTGTTGGGCTCCGAGGCCGAGTTCAGCCAACTCAGCAACACCAAAACCATCACTGTAGAGAAGGTGAACTACATAAGTCATCTTTTTTTGTTTTGTAAATTACTCAATCGGCCATCTTTTATGTCCATCAAACTCATTTCCCTCCGTCTCATCTCAGGCGGTCAACAAGGTGCTGTTCGAGATGTCAGCAGAAGGAGCCGGAGTTCATGACAAGATCCAGGAAGATGATATTCCTCTGAAGCTCTCCATCAATCGGCCATTCTTCTTTTCCGTCGTAGAAGGAGACTCCAACGCTATCCTAATAATGGGCAAGATCATTAACCCCACCCTGTAAAGTGCTAAACACCAACAAAAACCTCTGACTTGAAAAACATCTGACCTACCAGACCCATTTTTCACAATGTACTCTATCCCCTAGAGCTTAGGTTTCTGTAGGGTCTAAAATCAATCACCTGGTGGACATCTCATTTAGATCATACTCTTGTTTTCAGCTGAATTAATGGCGAAATATAGTATTTGAGGAATGGACCACAACCTCACGAAAGATGAATGTGTCAGTATTCAACAGTGTGACAAGCATATTTCTCAAATGGCTGATCTCTTCAAACTCTTCACCCTTCTCAGTATTTATGAAAACCTTTACTGTGAAATTTAAGCTGCCTGTTAATATTCTAAATTTCTGCTTCTGTAAAATATATTTCAGTAGACTTCACAACTGTATTTTTTGTTTTCAGTAGTAAACACAATTCTGTACCATGAATGATTAATAAGTTGTACTGTATATTGTAACTAAGAGTCTATTTTGGTTTGTAACAATGTGTGATTGTTGAAATAAACAGTTTCTCGCAATAATATGTCTCACATGTTTTTTATTCCCAGTATTTATGTTAAATAAACTATGTTACATATCTGATTATAACAAACATGTGCATTTTTCACAATAGATGCCCTCTTTAGTCGCAATAAATCCTACACCATCATAGAAAACACAAGAAATTTCATTGACAGTCTGTCTTTACAACATTGATTGAGAAAAGTTACAACATTCTGCCAAAACAACAATCATCACTACTGTTTGCATAGTGTATATAGGTGATGCCCTGTCTGGAAGAAACATATCAGAGTTTTTCCCTTCACATTAGCCACACCAGATCCAGTGTCAAAGAGTAAATTTGCTGCAGTTTCTACCTAGAAATTGCATTCTGAAAAGATTCAACTCTGCCAATACACAGATGTTTTTGCTAGTATTAAAGCTTCCACACTGTGTTACTGATAAAAGCAAGATGTTTTTATAACAAAAGCTGCCAAAACATTCCAGTAACTGTCAGCTTCTAATTTTGACACTGTGTCAGAATTAAGTGCATGTTTTATTATAGATGCCATTTAGATTAATTTAATAAATTCAAAAGTCCCAGATTATCTCACATAAGGCGTAAGACTTCATTGAGCAGGAATGTTTTGCAGCGTCGTCTGACCATTAAAGACACTACGATCCTTTGTTGTTGTTTTTTTTTTTTCTTTCAGGAAGCTTTACAGTAGTGCAGGAGTCAGTTCAGTGAGCTAAAGGGTTTCAGTTGCACTGCAGTAACAGTTTAACTACCTGTCTACTGGTTCTGTTCAGCGAGTTCTCGAGCCTCTTTCACAAGTTCCATGAGAGTAGAAAACATAGTGATGTCACTTGGTTGTAGACCCATTTTCTGAATCTGTGAAGCAAACCAGAAAAGAGCAGCTCAAGCCAAAGTAATGAAACACATTTTAGGTGACAATAAAGTAAATAATAAATGTGCAGAAGTAAATGTGCATTCCATATACAGTATGTCCAAAAAAAGTGACATCATTTCATCACCTAATCATTTATTTGCTCTTGCACTTATCTTAACAAAAATCTGCCAGGGAATGGATTGGGTGTGCCAATGTTAGAGACAATGCGCAATTGAAATGGCCCCACGCTCACATGACCTAACACTGTGTGATTTCTTCCTGTTACATGAAATGACTGGGGTCTATATCCCACCACTTCCCACATGTCGTAAAGGATCTCAAGAGGAGAATCACTGAGGCTTTGGAGAATGTTACACACACATTCTGCAGCGAGTGTGGCAGGAAATCCACTACCAAATTGATGTGTGCCGTGTCACAAGTGTCATACACACTGAATATTTGTAATAACTTTGGAACATTATAAAATTACCATTCCCCAGATTTTTTTTTTTTATTTTAAATTTGTAGAATAAAACATTTTACTTCCAAAATAAGTCCTATTAAGTACAATTTCTCCTGAGCATGTAGTCATTCTGATATGGATTTTTTTGGGGGGATACCCTGGATATCTGGCTGTGTGTTTGCCATGCATCACCTACCTGTTCCCCCAGATATTCTACATCCAGTGCAAGTTGAAGGCGGATCTTGCTGTCGTCTGTAGGTCCACCGTTTGTGCCTGTTGTGGTAGCTGCACTGGTTCCCTTCCTGGCTTGTTTCAATCGCTTCAGGCTCTCCTCCATCCTTCTGACTGAGCTTAGCACCTCTGAGATAGTCTCATAGTACCTGAACATGAAGAATGTTCAGGTAATGTAGAGAAACTAAACCAACCACTGTGGTCCATATTTTGGGGCAACAATAATGTAGGTCAATGCTTTGGTCAATTATATAATGGACATATTCATACATATTGTATCCTTAATATTAAAATGATGAATATATTTTTTAAAACACACTACGTGGAGATCAATACTTCTTTCAGTTTGTACTGCTTGTGTTAGTGTTTCTGGGTTTGTGCGAGCTCACCTCTGAGTGCAGTCAGACAGTGAAACTCTCAGCCACTCTTGTGCAGTAGAAGTAGTGACCAGCCCTGTTGAGTCTGTCAGTAACTGATGTAACGGCCGTAAAGCATTGTCCATATATGCTGATGCACGAACAGGCAGCTCCTGCAAAGAAAGAACGCAGAATGCTGTATGGAGAACAGGCACTTTTTGGTAACATAAATAAAAACAGTTTAAAGGTAAAAGTGGCTGGTTCAGTATTTAATTCATTTAAAGAACTATCTAGCTACAATAGTTCCTTATTTTCGTATTGTATAATTTAATACCAACATTTTAAATTTACCTTTATGAAATCACACCAACGTATGTGCTGCCAATGTTTGCTCTCAGAGATGTTTTAAAACATAAGGTAGGGGGAACATGAAAGTGAGAGTTTTATATGTATTAACCTTGTTGGTCCTGCGGTAGAGTCGTGGAACCTCAGAGGCACTCTTTAAGAAGCGACAGGAACGTTCAGTCAGGTGCTGTGTCATGCGGGTGTTGAGGGTGGGAATGCTACTTGACAGACAAGCCTTTGAATCAGCGAGAGCATCTGACAAGACAGAAAAAAACATTAGGAAATGAATACGAACATATTGTGTGATTGTATAGATGTGACCAAAAGGTTTGGGAATGACACAAACTGATTCTTTGTGTACATCAGATACATGTAGAAAACTTAAAAACAAAAAAAAACAATAAACATTTGGCCACCACTGTATATGAGTAATTTTCAAAAGTAGAAATGTAATTCATGGATTCTTAAGTCCATCTAACATTCAGTTTCATTTCCTACACAGTCACTTCAAGTCAGCCTGATAAATGATATGCCACAGGAATGAAACAGAATAACCACAGAAAAAATGAATACACAGACAAAGGGGCTCATTCATAAAACATTAGTAAATTTATGTATAGACTTACACATAAAAGCCTACTCTACTAAAAACCTACTCTGGATTCATAAACGCCACGGAAAACTCAGATCTGATCATAAATACATGTGTAGGTTCATCAATCCCAATCATTAGTCAGGTGAATTAGCATAAATCTCCGCCCGTGAATTCCATATGACCACCATATAAGGAGGTGTAGAAGCATCCAGTCAACCTGTCAGTCATGGCGCAAACAAAGAAAGAGGAAGAAATAATTTTTCGGAAGCAGAGATTTAAGTTATTTTGAACGAAGTTGAATTTAAAAAAAAAAGTTTTATATTCATCGCTTAGTAGCAGTGTGTCAGGGAAAACCAAGGCCTGGAAGGATGTGATTGATGCTGTCAATTTGGACTCCACTGTTACAAGGACCATCTCCCAAGTTTAGGGTAATCTGTAGAGTCGATGGACATAATTCAAAATCATGGACCTCATCTGGAAATTACATCTGCCCCAATTACCAACTAATTTCACTAAATTTCTTATATTTTTCTTGTTTGACAAGACTAATATATCATGTTTTTCAAAGGCATCTTTTTTTCCCTGAACAGGAGGGGTCATCCTAACACAACGGGGCGAAACATGAATTGAAACTGTGATTTACAATAGTGAAAAGCGTTATTTATGGACATTTTTATCTTTACACAAGCACTACGTGTGGTCGCCAGCAGGAGAAGATTTGGCAGTAGCTACGAACTTTTCGTAGCCACTTAAATTTTCATGAATGCCAAATGCACGGAAATTTATGGCTACTAACAGTTTACACACAAAATCATTCTGTTCACGTTTCATGAATGAGACCCATAGTCTTTACAGAATAGAGAAAAATACTGAAATACAATGAGGTAAAACCTGCAAATAAAAGTGATTTTATAAAGATACAATGTAGATGCAATACAGATACTTACTTTCCACAAGCGCAAAGTTTGTGAAACTGATGGCTTCTAACCTCTGTCTGACCATCTCTGACAACTCTGATATCTAAAACAGGAGCATAACAACACGGAGTCAAAATGACTGAACGCAGATTTTAAAAATGTCAAACACACAACAAAATATCTTTGGAACAGGACATTCTAATGACAGATATACACATTTAGTATATTTTCTGTGCACCTGCTCCTGCAGCTTTTGAATATCAGCTGCTATAAAGACCAACTGCTTGGTGGACAGGGAGGTGGGACTGCCACTCTCACTGCCCCCTTCTTCCAATGATGTCCGACTGGAGGTGGAGGAGGCTGAGCTCGGCAGGGGCCGGGTCGGCTCTTTAGTCACCTCAGGGGCTGGGGTCTTTGTCAGCACCTTTATGTGTATTACAACAACAAATGGCAGAGACACGGATATGAATTAGTCACATTTACTGCTCCTGAAAAGAATTTTAGTTGTATTTTATACTACTACTCAAAAATGCAACCTTGATAAGTATCGCACCTCATCAAGGAACTTAGCATATCGTGAATAAAGCTGCAGTGTGAGTTTCCAGAAGCGATGGGCAAGTGGTGACAGGTAGACTTTGTCTGACCAACACTTCACAAGGCAGGACCACAAAACCTCAGAGACCTGCAGGTGGTAAGCACTGCCAGCTGGACATAAACAGACAGAGTTAATGTGCATGGAAGTAAAAGTGTAGGTGTAATATGCACCTCTGCTGAAGACGGATGATATTTTTTACCTGGTGCTGCCATTAGCCCATCAGCTATTGCATTTTCAAGACTTCCTGCTATCTCTTTATACCTAGCAACAGGAAAACAAATACACAAACAAAATAAACAAAACCATTTCTTACCAACACTACTGAAATGACAGCCTGTCATAAACTTCCATGAAATTGTGAGTTGTGTATTTTGAAGTACGTGCAGACGTCCTTGTCTTGGCCTGGATGTGCAAACCTGAATGTGTGCGTTGTTTACTTTACAGTGTGTGTTCGTGGGGGCAGGAGGAGATTGACACAGTGGCCAACTTCCCTAGTGTTTCTCACAAAATCAATAACCATACAGTCAAGGTCCACAGTTCATGTAAGCTGATGATGTTTTTTATTACGCTGACACATGCTGTGAATCTATATTTTGCTTCTTGATACCCTTCAGCTTAAAACTCACACTCATAAGCATATTTGATGCCCTTATTAATATTTTGCCAACTTAACTTTTTTTGCAAAAATGCTGACAAGCTGAGATTCATTTTTATTAAGTTCATCCCCAGAGTCCTTAAGGAACTCAGCTCATCAAAATGCATACCATATAATAAAATAACTATGTACAGGATTAATGGTTATCCTACAGTCTAGAATATTTAAAACTGTTTAGGAAAAACAAGCATGTACAGAAGGTTAACAGTCCTGTGTGGCTCTCTGTTTCATACTCATACATGTTTTTGAATACATATTACCGCTACATGAATGTTTATTTTACATTTTTACTTCTCCAGATGTTTAGTTGAGTTATTCTGAACTACTTTAAAAACTTTCAGAAAACATTATCTACATCAACACATTAAATGTTCTTATTATTATTGGCCTATAAAACCATGTATCTTAAAAAAAAAACTAACCAATCAGTTAGAGTGATGTGATGTGAGTCATGAGCTCAATAAAAGCCTTGTTATCAGCTTTGTTACAATGCATTTACTACTTCATCCATCCAGTTTTAAAGAATTTTTCCTAAGAAGCATGATTCACAATAAAACAACAATAAATTCCCTAATTTATCATAAAAAATAAAATAAAATATCAACACATTTAGAGACATGAGGTTTTCACTGGAGAGAAAGGGTATGAACACTAATCTGAAAAGTTACTAAAGCTGCATGAGAAATACAATGGTGTAAAAGTTATTTGCCCCAGATATAAAGAGCAGGGATAAAATAAAGCAATGTCCCATCAGAGAGAGCTTCAATTGAATGCCATTCCAGCATTTATTTTAATATAAAGTAGCTCCTTGTTTTGGATAATCCTTTATGGTCCAACTACAGCAGACATTAATTTAGTAGTAAAACTGTGGGTCATTTAGCAACAGTAATCTGTCAAATTGTCTCTAAAATGTCCCGTCAGAGAGATTTTGAATACCGTGTTTTGACCCCACACCAAAAAAAAAAAAAAAGAATAAATGGAACATCCACTCAACCACTGACATTTACATACAACGTACCGTAGCTGAAAGTAAACAGGCAGGTTCCATTTGTTGTGAAAGCTGGTATATAATGGATGTACCCTCAGCCTCTTCACACTTGCCTGCGAGCTGCACTGACGCTCAAACCTCCGCACAAACTCCATACTAACAGCATACCGCTAAAAGAAGCAAAACACAGACTATAAAAGATACAGCACATTGTAATATGCCCAAAACACAAACTGCACATAATACAGTGTTTATGTGGCCGTACCTCATAAAATATGTCCGGATTTCCAGGGTTGAAGAGATAGGGCAACCTTTCCTCTATGCCTTTGATTATCTCTGGCCAAACCGAGTTCACCAAGAAATCATAACCTGGCACGCTGTCAGCTCTATCACTGACCAGAGAGAGAACATCAGTACATTAAGTACTGCTGTAGTAATTAAAAGGGTGCTCTTTATGCCTTCATAAAACCAATACCTGGATATGGCTCCTCCAGTCACCTCTCTCAGAAGTCTGCAGTGATGAGGCACAAAGTCCAATAATCTAGAATACATCACCTGAAGACCAGTGGGACTGGATTTTACTGCTTCTTCCAATATCACCTGATAGAAGGTGAAGAAGGGACGTAAAGATTATTAGTCATTTTTGCATGTGCAATCTTTTCAGCACATATGTACTTGGCAAACGTTTCCTTTAGCAGCTTTGAATAAAAGTTTTCAAATACACTGAAAAAAAAAAGCCTTCAGATCTATGTTGTATGTTTACCTGGTCCATATACGGTTTGACGAGCACTTGTCCTACCAGTGCCTCTGCATCTCGGGTCTTGTCTATTGTGGCATATGTCCTTAAACAGTGGCGCACCATGTCCACATTGGATGTTTGAAGGCCCTCAATCAACAGGCCCTCCAGAGACTGCTGCAACATAGAGGTGATTCCTGCTATGCGCTAGCAAAGACAGAAAACAAGAACTTAACACAAGTATATTTAAGAAGTCATGAAATGATTTCAAGTGAAAATTAACTCAAATGAAAGCGAGAATAAAAGATGGAGACTAAACGTTTTCTACTGTCTTTGCTCCACATAAAACAGATTAAAAAACAAAGCAAGAAAAAACAATTATACAGTTTTCAAATTTCCTTGACAGATGGTTAATTAAATCCTTTTTTTTTTTTAAACATCAACTTCACAAGATAAACGTAAAAATTACTAGAATATGATCATATTTACTTGGATCTGTACCCAATCAGCAACCATTACTCCACTGTCACACCATATTAGACTGGGATGTGTCACCATTTCAGTAATATTTTAATAAAGTTCGGACGTCTGCTTTGTTCTGTGGGTGAAATGCTACAGGCACTTGACAGCAGACCAGTAGAGAGGCTTATCATTGTCAGATAATTGCAGGACTGATGGACTGACAAATAGGCAGGCAAACAAACTGATTGACTAACTAAGTGGCTATTGATTTATCAGCTGTCTGCCTGACTGACTCTTTAACACTTACAGGTCTGACTTTGTCCAGCAGTGGCATGCCTTTGCTCTGTACAGCATGGAATTGCAGCTGGTTAAATTCTGTGGCTATCCTCTCCAGAATCTGACCTGCTAATAAAGGGCTGTATGACACAGACATGAAGAAAGCTCAGTGATACAGTCATGCAGATATTCTTATCAAAACAATTTTATATGCTCAAGGCTTTGTGACAGCAGTGTGAACAACATTTTCATTACAACTCAACAGAAATACATATTCATATCTTGTGATCCTATTCTACTTGATTCAGTCATGCTCAACAGAATTTGTGATTCTTCAGCCATTTTTTAGAATATATGAATGATAATACAAAAACCTTTCATTCACTCGGGGTTAAGGGTTTGGTGAAGCCATTTATTATCAAACAAATGTGTATTTGGTCTTTTTAAAATCATACTGACAGCAGAAACTATCTAAATGACCCTGAACAAAAATGTTTATATACCCTAGCTCTTACGCCTCTGTATTGGATCCTTAAAGGTTAATAACAGCTTGAAGTCTTTTGTGGGAGTTGTGGATGAGGTATTTTATTTTCTCAGATGTTAAATTTGCCTATTCTTTTTGGCGAAACACCTTCAGTTCTTTTAAGACTGTGGGTTTTCTTGCATGAACTGCAGGTGTGACACCTCCCCACTCCTTCACCTTCATTGTTTTCTGCTGTAGCCAATGACAAATCGACTTGGTCTTATGTTTTGGGTCATTGTCATGTTGGAACATTCAAGATCATCCCACATGCATTCAGTCAGGGTATGTAAACTTGTGAGCACAACTTTATACAATACCTTGTAAGGCCAGGAACTGAAATGCACTGTGTAAACAAAGTTTATTAGCTCAATGGCTTCCTACCTGCTGATTTCTAGAGAGTTGGATTCCTTTGAGCTTTGTGAGTGTAGAATCTTTTCTATCTTCTCCACTGATCGCACCACCTGGATCAGCCTCAAAACACACACCTGATGGACAGGATGAAAGAACTATCACACATTTTTGTTTATGCCTCAGACTCCAAAACTGACTGCAAATGGCATGCCTGCTGCGCCTCATCTTATCCTTTAAGAGGAGTGTAGCATTGGTGTAAAAATCTTCATCAATAATTATAATGTTATATGAAAAATGTACTGAGCAATAACATTCACAGTTTTCAATAACTACTCAAAAAGGTGGCAAACCTTTTTTTTCTGCAGATCTTCCTGTTTGGACAGCTGGTTGTCTATAGCTTGTATCACTTCACTCACACAGGATCGCAGGCTCTGCATGACAAAAAATATATACTGAATTATATATCTGAAAAAAAAATAAAAGACCACTCAGAATTTGCAGTCCTGAACCCCACTGAAAACCTCTAGAATGTGATGATTAGAAAGAAGAATGGGGATAAGCCAAAAACATAAAACTGAGCTGCTGGTTTGGATTGGGAAAGCAATGAAAGCTAACATAAAAGACAGGTGGAAAGCATTTGAGGACACACGGATGCTGGGAATATAAATCAATGTTATACCACCAATGATTCATTTCTGAACTCTTCCAAAGTCCAAACATTGGAGCTGTGGTGTATTTCTATCACATTATTGGATGTCTGAAAAACACTGCATTTTTTTAGCCGTTTGACATTTTCACAGCAGTATTTTTCTGTGAAATCCAAAGGAAATTTTGTAAGTCGTTGACAAAAACACAAGTTTTACACATAAGCATACATAGAAAGAGTGAAGAGAGTTTGTATCTATAACTACATATGGAGTGTGTACAACGCTTATAATCCTGCACATTACATACCATAACTTCCTCTCGTAATTGTCCCAGTGGTACAGACAGCTGATTGAGGGCCTTGTCCATCCCCACCTGATACAAGACAGAATTTGCAAGTTTACAAACAGCGAAACAACCCTTTGCTTTTCTAGGTTTGTTTCCACGACTGATAAACCCAGCATTGCTGTGTTGCTCTTTGCATTAATAAAAATGAAAAAAATACAGGAAGAAAACGGAAATCCTTGTATCATATAACAGAACAATTAAGTTTAAGCAACATATTAATGCATACCAATAATGCATGCACCTCTGTTATCTTTAAACTACAGGTACAGCAATATAACGATTGGCTGAGAATGCAGACTATAAGAAGTTATTTGATCAGTAGTAAAAGATTTTACATGATATTTGATAAGGCAATTGTGTGGGCAGCACTTGGAAGTTCAATATATGTTAAAAGAGTACTATGTTTACATTGTTTGTTTGTCCGTCATGTTTTCATTTATATTGCTGCATAAAAATCATAATCACCTGATTGTTTCAATTGTATTTTATGGTCAATGTGCTTCCAAAAAAAAAACCAAAAAAAAAACAGCCTTAAATTGTTGGCCTCAAACGTTAGCTGTACATATTGGCTATCAGCTGACTAATTTTTCTTAAATAGACATCAGGTTTAGAAAAACCTGTATTCGTTGACCTATAGTTAATACATTAAAAAAAAACAGTCTGTGTTCAACAATTACATATAACACTATATCACTCTATCCTTATTTAACATATCCTCATTCACTCATAAAAACAGCTGGATGAAACTTACAGAAATGCAGATAAATTTAGTCACATTATTTTTCTGTTATTTGACTATCACGGTTACAGACATCCTTGTGTCATCTTTTCTTCTCTACCAAGTCTTTACAGTGGCATGTCAGTAATTCCCTTTGCATAGTTCAATAAGAAGCTTTATTTATTTCTTTTTTACCAATGTCAGCCCTGTACAGTTTCTATTAACAAAGCGTCAACGAATAAACTGCATTAAATGCTCATAAATGTTTATTCTTCTTTATTAGGTGTACTTTAATACAGTAAAAGTGGCAAAAATATTAACAGAAACAATTCCTTGATTACAATTATTTCCATGAAAAATAGTAGTCAATAAGATGTTAAAAAATACAGACCAGAAAAGCACATCTTTGCACTACTATACTGACTTTTGCCTGTAGTCTGTTTGCAGGTTTTTCAGACATGAAACGACAGTAACAACTGACCAGATTGGTAGAGAGGTTAACGAAGTCTGCATAGTCTTTGTTGATGAGCTCCACCATGGCCGTTTTCAGCAGCTTGTAGTAAAGCTCCAGGTCCTCTCTCATCTCCTCCAGCTGGACCTGCTTTCTACAGTCCGACACAAACTGGTCGACATCAAAGTCATCCTGCAGATACAGAGAGAGCAGATCATAGTTTTAGCCGTGAAAACAGTTCTGAATCGTGTAATATCGTGATCTCATGTGGACAGAGAGTGAAACATGGATGAAAAATCGCTAAATACACAATATTACAGATTTAATTCTGTGACAACATCGCTGAAAGAGTCCCCTCTCTACTCGATAATTAAAGTATCATTGATATGCATTTAAAAAATAACCATAATAAATGTATTAACAAGACTATGCCGACTAGAAGAAATATCTTTATTCCGTAATGAAAAATAATATATTTAACAATCAGTGGCACCACCAGTGTCAACAGCGAAACATCACCGAACATTAGCTTAAGCTATGTTTACATTGTGTTCCGGTGTTTAACCCGAACCTCCTTCACCCTGGAATTGATTAGAATTGATAGACGCAGCACGTCACAGGTCATGTGACCACGCATAGCAACCATCCGCCATCTCGCGCAAAGGGGAAAAAAAAAAAAAAAATGGTTCACACTGTGCTAGCTCCACTATTCTGTGCCCATTTAGCCATTATTTTTGTTAACATTGATCTTTTTTTTTTTCTTTTAATTCTTTTCAGTTGGCTGGTGGTCTATAGATGGTCTACGAGTATTTTACCGAACTCTGAGGAGATTATAAGGAGGAACGAAAAATGACTAAATGAATGAATAAATAAATAAATAAATGTGTAAATAAATGAATGCAGAAATAAATAACTAATTAAATGCGTATGTTTATGTATTTATTTCTAGATTTTGATATTTATTTATTCCCTCAATTATACATGCTTTTTAAAATGTATGTGTATATTTATTTATTTATTTATTTATATATTGTACAATTATTTATTAGGGGTGTGAATCTTTCACCCACATAACGGTTCGATTCGATCTCGATTCCCAGGCTACGGTTCGATTCAGGGACGA
>JAPTYR010000008.1:23586251-23596271 GCA_029814505.1 Siphamia roseigaster | reverse complement strand
TTTTTTGTGTTTTAAAAAAAAAAAAAAAAAAAAAAAAAACAACTCTTCTTATGTTTTTTTTTTTTTTTTGTGCTGATACAGGTCCTGCTCAGAAAATGTCGGCCACAGCTACAGCTCTGGACTTCTTCCAACTTTTTGTCCCAGACAACTGCATCCAAAACATGGTCACGCAGACCAACATGTACGCCAAGAAGTTCCAGGAACGGTTCGGCTCCGATGATGGCTGGCGTCCCGTCACAGCCCAAGAGATGAAGGCGTTCCTGGGCTTCGTCACTTCCACCAGTGTGCACAGATGTGAGTCAGTGCTCAGCATCTGGAGCTCAGGTTTCTTCAGCAACAGGAGCATCGCCTTGAAGATGAGCCAGGCACGCTTCGAGAAGATTCTCAAGTATTTCCACATTGTGGCTTTCCGACCATCGCAGGGGAGCAACCAGGGCCTGTACAAGATTCAACCCTTCCTGGATTCGCTGCAGCAGTCATTCAGCTGTACCTTCAGACCTTCACAGACACAGGTGGGTTTGGATGGTTTTAACAGTTGTAGTTGGTGTTTATATAGTACCACACCTGATTAGATCAATATGATAGAGTAGCTTCAGCCTCACAGTGGTGTTAACAGACGGAAATCTCAACCAAAATTGGTTTAATGGTTTTATATTTAGTAGATAAGTACTTCCACTGCTGTTCTTCAACTAGAGCGGAGGATATGGCCTTATAATAAGACCCAGTTTGAAAAAGTACAAACTGCAAATATTTGGTCCATGCTCAATGAAAAACTGCACTCTACAGCAGTAGATTAGATTTAAACTTTTTTTTTTTTTGTATCACTGTATGCATCTTTGCAACTAGGGCAGTAGAGCACCAGTCTATTTTGGGTTTACTGAAGTGTTCAACCCTTATTTTACTTAAGACTGGAACTGAATATCACAACTATAAATGTTATTTGAAAAAAAAAAAATGAAAGTCTGATTGACGAACATAATATTTAACAATTACTACTGACTCAACTCGAACATAATAAGCAGCGTAGTTTTGGATGAAAGCCAAGTATGAACAATTATAACAATAGTCACAGTATGATGCCCGTAAATAAATATTTGTTTGGTTTGCTGTTGAAAAGGTTGAATCCACTTTGATTAACAGTGTTTTGTTTTTGCTTAAACATTCTTTTATAATGACATGTACCCTATGATGCTCAGAGTCAGCGGTGGCTGATGAGATTTTGGTGCAGCCCCTGCAGCCACTGTTGTGCACTTAAAAATTAATGCATTTCTGGGGTATAGTTATTTCGGTTGGGGGTTGTATGATTGCTGTAGCACCATTTTTGTTTGATTTCAGTACAAGGATAAATATGAGGAAAATTGAGGACCAATGCCTCGATTTGCTCACAGCTGCATTTCATTCAGTATTTTTTTCCATGACACTGAATGTACAAATGTAAAAATCACAACATAACATAAACTGTAATTATACTCTGATACATGGCATTTACTCATATCCAACAATTACACATAAACAAAATGGTGCATTTAAAAGTGTGTGTGTGCATGTGTGTTTAGCAGTAGCACGGTATGTGTGTATCTAGGCCAGTTTGTTTTATCACTTTAGTTTTGTGTGCCAGGGGCAGAGCGTGGGCCCAGATACACCAGTAGAACAGACTGAAACTGTTGCTCTACAGACAGAGGAAAAGTAATGCAACCAACTGTTTTGAAGAAAAAAAAGCAACATAATAGATGATATTGTACTCGGAATATATTATGTGTGTTACAAAGCATGCAACTGTATGTGTGAATATTAAAATTATGTAATATTAGCTTCTGATGGCAGCACAGGTACATGTTCCAATCAGTCTCACATTTCAGCTGTAGTCAATGGAATAGAATAGAATATCTGAATTCTCATTGTAACCATTAAGTGCCATCCCAGCCAGCACGTCCATGTGGGGCCCATAAGGGTTACATTATGGCTGCATATAAGGGTCCCACGTGGTTTGTCCACTGTTTCCATGATGGGCCCACATGTGTTTGCCAGTGATTGACAAATATAGATTTTTTTCAAAATCATTAGCCGTTGACCAATACTGGCCACCGATATTTTTAGGCTGAGATGTGGAACGGATACAGATGGGTTTTTTTTTTCTCTGTCAAATGATAACAAATGTCAGAAAATCTTTTTAAAGGAAAAATCATTGAACTAAAAATAATATTAGACTACTGGTTTAAAAAAAACAAAAAACTCAAAACATGACACTGTAAACTATGTGAGTCACATGACCTGGCACGAACTGTCTCTGCATCACAAGACTCATGCGTGGAGTCAAAACATGCAACACTATTTAACATAGGTTCCTGTGCAATGATTATGAAACATTTGAATATTATGTGAAAATGCATAATACATCTTACTCTTCCCACAGTTTATTCATTACATGAATAATATATTTAATTATACTTGAATAATTCTGCTTCTCTCTGATACTTACAGTTAGAAAATAAAAATTGTGACAGTTAACCTAATAAATATTACTACACCAAAAATATTTTTTTCACTGTAGACAGAAATATCTCCAAGAACATGGAGGTGCCCTAAACCTTGCCTGTCAGTAAATCATGGCAGTTGAAAAAAGAGCATATCAGCCAATGCAAAAGGCCGATACTGATACAAGAAAAAACGTGAATATCACAGTATATCGGCCTCTCATTAATGTTTGCCCTTATCAGAATCAGAAACAGAGATCTGAATATAATATTTTGTTCTCACACTATTTATCACACAATATTTATCTTTCATGTCATTTGCACTATTTTTCATGTTATTTACACTACCTACATTCTGTTTTACAAATATCTTAGTTTGCATTATTTTTTTATTAGAATAACTTTTGCCTTTTACTGATATTTGTTGTCTGTCTGTACAATGAAAATAAGGTAGAGCTCCCAGGTTCAGTGCAAGAATTTACAATGACAATAAAGAGATTCTGATTCTGTTTCTGAAACGGGCAAACACATGTACGACCAACATAGAAACTGTGGAAAAACCCCACATGCGACCCTTATATGCAGCCCAAATGTAACCCTTCTGGGGACCACATGCACATGTTGGCTGGGATATATCATCATATATAAAATCAATGATATATAAAAGATGATCTGATGTTAGTGCTTCGTATTGATTTACATCTTCAAAGCATTCCAAGTCCAGTCATTTTATTTTAAGTCCAGTCATCTAGAGTTACTGTTCATTAGTAATCCCATGCAAATATCACCAAATATAAGCACCTTTTTCAGCTGTGATTTCTTTTTTCCACTGTTTTGCCTGCAGAAAAGCGTGTTACGGTGACTTTTGCTGCACTAATGGACATGGATGGATGGATGTGTGGCAGCCAGAGGGGGATGCATTTCTCAAAAGGCCATTATGGTTTAGATGATGTCATGTAGTCCAAGCCAAGATAGCCTCATTAATTTTACCCTTAAAATCTATGGCGGCGTATTTGACTGGGAAATAATTTGTTACTCTCGGTCCCAGGATGGGAAAGGGCTGCTGGTTGGCGCCCACTTCGCTTTTTAGTCAAATCATGATGAAGAGGCAGTGAAGACGCTAGAGGAAGTAAAAGCTGAAATATATTTGACATGCAAATATTTGTTGTGTGTTTGGGAAATGTGGTTAGGTTATTAGGTGCTGATTTTATTGTCTAAAAAATATTTGCCTTTGTGGGTGTGTGCTTCTGTTCATGGTTCTATTTTTTGATCTTTTATTTATCTACTAAGTAAAATCTCTGCAGTTGATTCTCTGTAAGTTCGGGCAGTGAGCAACCATGGCACACATCACAGGGAATTAATGATTATACATAAAAGAAATAAAAAAGAAAGAGTTTAAATAACGGCAAGGACGTAATCCTCAAGATCACTTGATAGTATTCATACTATTCTGTATTTTTATTGTATTTCTATCCCTCCTCCAACAAGCTGTGCTACACACAGACATTTTTCTGTCATTTTCATTGTATTTTTACTATTTTCCCCTAGAAACTGCCAACAAAAGAAGAAAACCAGTTGTGCTTTGTCTATTTTGTAATATATTCATAGTGTGTTGGGATTTTCAAGTGTGCATAAGACAGAATTTTTAAGAGCTGTGAAACTCTTGAGGTTATAAATGCAAAGAGTAGAAACTGAAGCTGACAAGGAAGAAGGCATTGTTCTAAAATGTTTTTGCAGACGGCACGATTCAGAGCCTGTTTCTGCTGAGAAAAGTGTTTTTTGGGTTGTTTTTTTTCACTCTGAAATCCTTACGAGACTTGGGAGGAATCTTCGATTGGCTGCCTTCTCTCTCCCAAAGCTTTCATGTTACATCATGATATTGCTTTTTTATCCATTTCTCACCAGTTATTTTTACTTGTACTTTACATTCGCTGTGGTTTTTGTGAAAATCTACTCACGCACATGCACAGTAACTTTTGGTGATTTTATTTATTTATTTATTTTTTGCAGGTTCTTCATGAGCCGTTGATAGACGAGGACCCGGTGTTCATCACTACCTGCACAGAAAGAGAGCTGAGGAAAAGAAAGAAGAGGAAGTTCAGTCTCTGGGTTCGACAGTGCACCTCCACTGGATTCATCTGCCAGGTAGTACACCACTAAACCTGGTATATATAGGTGTGAGAAAAAGTTGTCTTAGATGAGATCAGAGGGAAAAATGCCTGCGCGTGTGCGTTTTCCTTGGACTTATTTGAATCTTCTGCTTCATAACTTTGCACCAAAAGTTTTCATACTACCTCAAGCCAAAAAGAAAAATATCTGCAACTTTCATCTGCAATAACTTCGGACTCAACCATCTCAATTCAACTCCCAACACCAAAGAGAAATGTCGGTTCTCAGCATTTCTTTTTGATACTGTTTTAGCCTTGAATCTCCTCTACCTCAGGATGAGATCTGTGTTGTCACATTTCATGGAGACTGAACTCGCTTCCCTGTTCACTAACAACCTTGCCCTTAAACCAACCTTCTACTCCTACGCCGTTTGCTTATGTAACATCCCCATTAAACTGCGGCCCAGCGCTGCAGAACTGCCAAACCTGTCCAACGCTCACTATTACAGAGGTCACTACAGGGGAAAAACATGACGAGCCACAACTCCTACTCTGGATGAAGGCGCAGTTTGTAATTTGTTTGGTCTCATTTATAAACAAGTCCTTGAGAAAGGATCTATAATAACCTAACCTGAAGGTTGAGAATATAATGATACAAACTGTTCATGTTGGCACATTCTTTCTCCTGGGTACAGTTTGTTTCAGTGAGATTTTTTTTTTTTCTTCTTGTGAAAGTACAGACATTGTCTTCCATCAAACCGCCTACACACACACACACACACACACACACACACACACACACACACACACACACACACAGGAGATTGTCGCTCTATTTTTGTGTCTGTACGACAGTAGACAACACAGATTAGATGTACCAGCATCAGCTCTTTCTTTCTTCCTTTCTTTGTTCTCCCCTCTTCTTTCTTGTGCTTCCCCCAAAAAACCCATAAAGTGGGACAAAATCATGTGAGAACCCGCAAGAGCCACAGAGGAAATATCCCTCCTCCTCAGAATAAACAAACAGTG
This sequence comes from Siphamia roseigaster, assembly GCA_029814505.1. Lineage (NCBI taxonomy): Eukaryota > Metazoa > Chordata > Actinopteri > Kurtiformes > Apogonidae > Siphamia > Siphamia roseigaster. The sequence continues at coordinate 23,590,660 of JAPTYR010000008.1, read as the reverse complement.
CAGTAATTGTTGTTGTATGCACAGAAATTTGCACAAATAATCCAAAAACAAGCACATTTTGCTGTTTCAGTTTTGTCTGGTATTTTGAGGATCATTTTTAGAATTTTTTTAAGTTTCAAAGACAAAATAAATCCCATATACACTGATCAGCCATAACATTTTAACTGATTATTGATATTATTTTTGATTTTATGATCGCAAACAGGCAAACTGGTGTTAGTTTTGATTCTCTCATTCCAATGGGATCTGTCTGTGGCTGGGATATTTTAGACAACAAATGAATATTTAAACCTTAAGGTTACATTTTCAATAAATATTTAAAATTTAATTAAGACACACAGTAAGCAGTAAAGTAAGAAATCACACATAAATTAACAATATGTGACCTAGAATCAAATAGTGCTCCAAAATATAATTGTGAATTTCTAGAACTCACAAAGGTTGTAATATTTTTTTCCCCAAATTTCAGTGTGATGCATACAAAACAGGAAGCAACTTGTGCAACTAATTTGTATTATGTGAAACTGAAGTATGAAGAATCAACAACAGTGAGAAGTTGTTTATCAGAACATAATTAGTAGGCCACCAATGAACCACTTATTGAAAAATGTACAAAAGCTCATTGTTTACACACATCTGTATTATAGTATCACTAAATTTGCTTTTTCATTAAAAAAAAAAAAAAAAAAAACTGAGTGTGGGTCAAAACAGCTTCAGGTCTTCAGCTGATAGTGTACTTTATAGTTCTGTTTTTAGACAGAAAACAGTAAAACTACAAATTCACCTCTGTTTTCTGTATAGTTTGAGTCACAACAAGGTCAGAACTGTCACAGATTAGTCTGAACTGTGAACTCACAAATGGTGAACTGAGCAAAAATAATGTTACACCTTCATAAGCCTCATAATCAAACTCACTTATGTTGAAGAAATGCTGTGATTTCTGCATCGAACTTCAGTCTCTTTCATTGGAGCTGTGCTGAAAACAACAGCAATGCTGTTTTTAATCCCTTTTATGATTATCACATGTCGCTAAAAGTTGTTTCTTATCAGTTTTCCCACATATACCTTTGTGTTAGTTTGAGTAGTCCAGCAGGTTGACTCACTACTCCCTCTAGTGGTCATATAAATCCCCCAAACATGTATTAGTTCTTATCTCTATAATCTAATACTCCAGCATATTTGACATAACTTCAAAACTATTTATTCTAATTGCAGTAATGCTAATATTAAGTCAGTTATTTTTTTTTTATTTTTATTTTTTTTTACATTTTAAGGTATAAATACTACACATGGGTGCTTCTATGAAACTGGTCCTAAAAACAGGACATGGAGGCTAAAAATTAAAACCAGATATAGATTAATAGTATGAAGCGTTTGGAGGGAATTTGGGTCTATTTTAAAGATGAAAGAGAAACTGTTTTTCAGATAAAGTTTTTTTTTTTCTTGCTTTTTTTTTACATACAAAAACCTATGTGTAACACAATCGAAAGGACATGAACATTATGTGCTACTATTTTTTTGAATAACTTTTTAGTCTCTCAGAGGTACATTTTGGGAATCGAACTAATTATGCGAGGCAGACTGTTTCACAAAAATGACTCACTCGTGTGTTTAAAAGAGCAGGTTCTGAATGTAATGTACTGTAAGTGGACACAAGGGGTTACAGGTGTGACACCTCAAATAAGACTGCCTATTCATGAAAAAGCTGCATGTCTGATTTCGGAAAAAACACTAAGATTAACAAAGTCTTTATTTATAGCGGTATATAAGACTGTTTCAAGCTATGTGTTTCAGATCAAATCCACTGACACCTAGGTAGTTTTTCACATCCCAATATTGGTCCTATTTTTTTACCTAGTATTTTAAACTGCATTCATTTTGGGATGGCTCAGAGCAAGAGTGTTTTTTTTTTTGTTTTTTTTTTTGTTTGTTTTTTGCCTTTATCTGAGGTCATCATTAGATACATGGTCCTGGGTGGAAACATGTCTAAATTTCTCTTTTATTATTGTGTCTAAAATATAGATTATATAAAATGATATAAAAATAAGCCCAGTTTCACAGAAGCACCCTCATGGTTATTTTCTTTTTTTTTTTGCCAGTGACTACACATCTGGTTTGCCTTAAGCCATAGTTGGAGAAGAGTCTTAAATGAAATATGTAGAGCAGTGGTTCTCAACCCTGGTCCCCAAGTACCCCTGTCCTGCATGTTTTAGATGTTTCCCTCTTCCAATACATATGACAGTCATTATCAGGCTTCTGCTGATCATGTGAATCAGGTGTGTTGGAAGAGGAAAACATCTAAAACATGCAGGATCGGGGTAGTTGAGGACCAGGGTTAAGAACCACTGATGTAGAGCATTTCCTTTTTTTTTTTTTTGCAAGTAATAGGCTATTACAGTATTTACTTCCCATTCCCAACTGGACATTTTGAGTCCAATTAATGAAAATGTATTACAGTCAATGTTCCTATTAAATAAAACACAATAACTTAAAGTGATGTGATGATGTCAGTTTTGTGTTTAAAGCGTGTTCCTCCTGCTTTGGGACAAACAAATCAATGTCGGCACATTTAACCTTGACCTCAAAAGTCTTAATACTTAACCTGCTCTGCTCGTATTTATTTTTATTTCATTACATCTTGATCCTGATTAAAGTAAGGATTAAAAAATACACCCCTAATAAACTGCTGTGACGTCAAGACTGACATGGTTTTTTAATTTGGATTTTAGTGACTTGCTAAAATGAACATGACAGTAATTTACCCCCTGAAAATGACAATTATACCCTGCAGAGAATAAAGAAAATCTGCAGAAAAGGAGGTTTGTATCAGATGAAATATGATTTAACTCTCTCTTACTTTTCTAGTAAAGTCAAAGATCATGTGAAAAACATTAACTTGTGTGTCCCTTATGTCATATTCCTTTATTCTATCCATTTAACAAATACGTATTAGAGTTCACAGTGACAGTGCCCATTTTACAGTCACTCACTCTTTACCAGTCTGCTGTAGGCTGATGTGTGTCTGCACAGAGATCTGATCACTCTAAATGAATCGTGTCAAGGGAGGGAGGAGGGGGAGGGGGGATTCAAGAAATAAAATGAGTTAATGGAGTGAATCAATGAGATTCCATTAGCCATGGCAGACACACACACATCCAGATGCTTGGACAGGCCACTTAGTGTAATAGCTACAATGCCTGACGTAGATGGTGGCTAATCAGGCTAATGCTGTTTAGCTTATGGAGTAAATGTTGGCGCTTAAGGGACACAACACCACTTGTGTTTTCACATTTCTGTTCCTAATTCTCATATTTATTTGGAAGCTTGTTTCCTCAAGTGCATTATATAAGAGCATCAGTGGAAGAAATGCAGTACATTAAAAGCAGGATATTCATGGTCCCTTGACGACAGTTGTGAATGTTTTCTGTTTTCACTTGACTTTTTCTCTAGTGCTCCTTGATAATTTGCAGTTAAATCTACTGATCACGTTCGTGCTCCCCAGAGTTTGACTGATTATTGCAACATCTGGCCACAAATGTCAACAGAGTATTTTCTCTAATTGGCATAGCATCATCAAGTCTAACACATTCAGTGTTGATTTATTACAGACACAGAGGGTATGTATCACTGCTTATGAAAAAATAATAATGGACTGTGCATATTTAGCACATGGCGTATCATGAGGCTTTAAAGAGATTGTGTAGCTATTTATGAGAAGAGGTTTTTGTATTGCTATTTTTTTTTATTTTTGTTTTATAACCTCAACTTTGAAATGAGATGCTGTAAAATATAAAGACGTGTATAAATCATTGTATTCACAAAGCTCATCAACCTATTTTTATTTACACTAGAACATAGAAAAAATTACTAAATGTTTAAACAGGAAAAAAAATTACCAGTATAGAAAAGAAAAAAGGTAATTTTGAGTTTGAGTTCTGCTTATCCGGGGCCGGGTAACAGTCTAAGCAGGGATGCCCAGACTTCCCTCTCCCCAGACACCTCCTCCAGGTCCTCCAGGGGGCCCCCGAGGCGTAGGTCTTCCCCGAGGCCTCCTCCCAGTGGGACATGCCCGGAACACCTCCACAGGGAGGCGCCCAGGAGGCATCTGAAACACATGCCCAATCACCTCAGCTGACTCCTCTCAATGTGGAGGAGCAGCAGCTGTACTCTGAGCTCCTCCCTGGTGACTGAGCTCCTCACTCTATCCCCGATGGTACACCCAGCCACCCTGCAGAGGAAACTCATTTCGGCCGCCTGTATCCAGAATCTTGTCCTTTCAGTCATGACCCACAGCTCATGACCATTGGTAAGAGTAGGAATGTAGATTGACTGGTAAATCGAGAGATTTTCCTTTCAGCTCAGCTCCTTCTTCATCGTCAGACCGATACAGCACCTGTATCACTGCCAAC
>JAPTYR010000008.1:23535776-23549258 GCA_029814505.1 Siphamia roseigaster | reverse complement strand
TCTGAGTAGGATTTAAGCAAAGTAAAGATACTTTTACTCAATTACAATTTTTCAGTACTTTTTCCACCTCTGTTTAAAAGTAGTGTAATGTCGAATTTGTTTCATTTAGGACCAGACAGATTATAAGAAAGCTCAGATAACACACCTGCAATATGGTATACACTCATTAAAAGTGGCTTTACTACGACCTCTGTGGTGTTAAAAAATAAAATATCGCACCAACTTTATCTTTAAAGCATCAGTCTGTCATGTTTTAGACAAATACTTGGTGTTACTATAGGTGTGATGCAGTCAGACATTTTCACAGACAAGCAAACATTATAATATTGTTAGTGTATTCATTATATTCATCTACAAATTAATTTGGATTCTTTTATTTAATTGAATTAAATTTTGCTCATTAACAAATACATGGTATGGAGCACAAACACCATGTCATAACAGAAAAAAGAACAATATACATTAAGTAATAACAAAATTAACTGGAAAACAGGTTAAACCCCTTCTAGAGAGGTGCACAATTTATGTATTGTCTTCGGTTTTTCTTACTGAAGAATAATTATGTTTATTTACTAATGGATGCAAAAGTATTTTGGCAACTACTTTTGTCTAAATTCAACAAATTGTACATTAGTGCATTCAATTAAAACATGGAATCCATCTCATACACATCCATTACAGCACAAATGTCAGATTCTCAGACTTTTTTCAAAACCTCGGTATCGTACGGTGACTTAAGGGACCCTTGTGTCTCTTCTAAAGTGACTAATTGTTTTCCTCCAACCAAGGTTTTCACATACAACTAACCAAACTTGAATTGTTTTAGAATTTGTCACAATTTTCCTAAATTAACAGTAGTTTATGTTGTTTACAAGATACCTTGAAGAAAAGCCAAACCCTAAAACTAAAGGATCAGATGCAATGTAACTCAAGTTTTCTGGCCCTTACCCTGTCTGAAAATTTGTTCTAATAATCCCTTTTGCGGACCAAGAAAGAACGTGCACTAACATTATCTAACCTTGCATCTGTCTTTAAATGTCAATCTTCATTATTATTAAATTCAGGCCTCAAGAAAAAACTTATCTGTTTTCTAAGTCAGTGCACTCTTTACCATTCTTCAATCTCCAGCTCACATTAACCTGCATCTGGAATTAATTTAAGTCAAGACTCTCATTTCCACTGACACTTGTAGGTCAATTTCCTCACGCTTCAACTCCTTTCTGCATTAATACATACTGTAAATTTACACTTCAACGTCAGTGAAACTTTCTCACATTGATCACATTTACACGCACAAAATATTCTGGTTTATGCCAAGCTGTTTACGTGACTAACAGATTACATCTTCCACTAATACTACTAGCTTCATATGGAGCTGTGTATACATTTAAGGTTTCACGACTTCCTTTTTGTTTCCTTTGATATTTGCTCATACCACAGCCCTGTTTATACCCTCTGTTGTAATGATTAACTGTAGGTGTGTTTCTCCTTCAAACAAGAAATGTGGATTTTTCTTCCGAGCATCAATCTTTACCAGAGAGGATCTTTGTCTTTACCTTAGCAGACCATAAGCAGGGGTCATGTGTTGCAACCTGTAGTAAAATGTGCAAATTGAATTGCTTCCCGAATTGTCCAAAGAACGCTCACAAAACTAGAATATTGGCAATCCCCATATTTTAACTGTAAAATACCCAATTTTGAGGAAAATAGGCCCATTTCAGAATATCCAAATGACATATGCATTCACATGACACCTGCCAAAATTAGGATCCAGTCGTAATGATGGAATGACAGTGTACATGTAAATGTGTTCAGTGTTAAGAGACAATTTAATATCCAAATCTAATACCAAACTCCATATCTAATCTCTCTTTCAACACCCTTTTTGATCAAACACATACATTTAAATTTTTTCGGCTTTGTTTTAATGACATGTCATGGTCCAATACCTGCACATTCTCTTGCCAGTAATACGTTCAATACGAACCTTTTGGATTTTAGGAAAAATGAACACAACAAAACTACCAGAAACTTCAGAAACACATGTGTAAAAGTGTCAGTTGACTTTATTAGGATCAGCTTCACTCAGTTGATGAAAAACAACTTTTGTCTTTGGAACGTTTACCATGGAAGAAAAAGAAGGCTCTACAAAATAACTTGTTTGAAGGACAATATAAAACAATGGCATCAAAATATCTTTGACAATAAAACAAAAAAAAAAAAATAGGGCTCAAATATTTTTTGGATGCAGGGCATTTTTCTCTTGTTGCCCTTTTGTTTACAAAACAGAACTAATAACAAAAGAGCAAAAACAAAAAAAAAATTATTTACAGTGCATATATTTACATTAAGGCATTTTTGCTGGGGAGAAAGACAGTTGATCTGATGCAACCCCACTTCTACGCTATCAAATAAATAGTCAGATTTACCATGATACATTACAGTGCTATATTATCTTTATGCTACCTGCAGTGAATGAACAAATACAGTTATAAGTGTGGGCTGAATCACATCATCACAGTGGACAGTCAGGTGAGTGGTAAGAAAGCATGTCTGTCCATTTTAGGATGGCTGATGGAGCCCAGGTACAAGTTATTTGTATACAAAGATTGAAAACCCTCCAACAAAGGCCTATCAGCTCACTAACACACAATCCGTGTAACATCAGACTGTGTTTAAAGTGGCCTGAGCCGTGCTGTTGCTTTACAGTGGGTGATGGGTGATGCTGTGGGGTCAAATTAAAAATCACCACTTCAAACTGCTTCGAGAAAGAAAAACAGCACCATGTGTGTTTAGAAATTCATCACAGCTCTGCTACTAGTGAACAGAAACACAGAGGAGGCACTTAATAAGTTTGTTGATACATGAGATGATACTTTGGTTTGAAAAAAAAAAAAAGAAGAATTCAGACCCTTTTAGGGACACGTGTTCGGTATGTTTATTTTTCTTTAAAGACAGTCCCTTAATTCTCAATCTATTCCAGATGCTTCATGTTTAATTTAAGCTTGTGTATCAAATACCCTCATTTCTGTATTAACTCTGAATGAATTCTAGGATATGTCTAAGGTTTCTGCTGACATTTTCTCTGGTTGGATATCCATCTAAAGGCAAACTGAATAATTAATCACCTAATTGCCTCTCTTTAGCAACCATCCACCTCCCTCTGTTCCTCAGTTGTCCTCAGATCTCTCTGAAATCTAAAATCTTTCCCTCTTCCTCACCCCCCTTCCCTTTTCACTTCCCTGCACTATCTTTCCTCTCCAGAGTATGAATGCCTTCAATTTTTAATATCTGAACACCAATGATTTGTGTCTGGCGTTCAGTGATTTGAGTGTTCACAGAAATTCAGTCCAGTAGCGATAATGATCGTTCCAGTGGTGAATGAGAAGCATGAGCCCAAAGAGGCTCAGACATGATTACCAATTTTAGTGCAAACCAAAAGGAAAAAAATAAACATCTGGATATTCCAGTTAATAAACAAACTAACAAGCCAAGAAGTTGATAGGGATTCGGTTTGACTAGTTTGATAAAGGAAAGCTTCTCCTACAAAGAAAATCAATAAATAAAAAATAAATCCAGTCCTAAAATCAGAATAGAGACAGATGTATAAGTGCTTTCATTCCAGTCAAAAAAAAAAGTCCTAATATGAACTCAACATTTTCTGTTTTGTTTTTTTCTTCCTCTTTGTATTTGCTCAAAAAAAAGCAAATCTAAACAAAGTGTATCTGAGTTAAGAGCCAAGAATTCAATCTGGCCATATCTTCATACTTTCTAAATTTCCAACCTCCAAATTGTTCCAATCTGGATTAAGATCAACATGTTTGTTAGGCTATCGTAGCATGTTAGCACAGGATAGCAGCACCAAAAGGAGCAGTGATGTCAGTGAAGTAACATATGAGGAAGGGTCAGCGTAGTGCTTTTTGGGAGTCAACATAGTGCTTGTGTATGTTTAGTACTGTGTCCCTTTTGTGAATGCAGCTAGTTCTGGTGTCTCTTCATGTGTAGAGCCAGGTGGTCAGACCGGGAGAAGGAGCGTGAGCAGACGGCGCACTGGAACGGTTTGGCGCCCGTATGTTTGCGATAATGGCGCGTCAGCTCATCTGAGCGAGCAAAACGCCAGTCGCAGCTGTCCCATGTACATCTGTACGGCTTCTCACCTGCAGAAAGAAGACCAAAAAATGATGAGTATGCTTATTCTCTTCAGAAAAAAAAAAAAAAAACCCAAACTCTTCTACAACCACAATCATTTCACATGACTGTGTGGCTGAGCAAAGAACTGTGAATGTCACAACTCAAAGTGCTGATGACACTGATTAACATTAAAACAAACTCTAATTCCACTTACAATGATTCATGCTGTTGGGTGGATGAACAGGGAAAACAGGCTTTACCAAAAAGTCCACTTGTCTAACAACATATACAGGCATAACCCTGTCACCAGCATTCAACAAGTCCTCAAACACTGACACTGCACACGCATTTTCCCACGATCAATTGAGAATCCGCGTGATGTCTGACTTCCCTTCTCTGCGTTTCTTTTGATGGATGAAATATGCTTGTCTGTCACTCTGCCATCTCAGTAATCTTCATCTGCAGCCACAGGCGATTTCTAACCTCATGTCATCTGTTGTCTAAGCCTCAGCTCTTCTGCACAAGCCTTTATATTTATCTGATGCCAGTTGAAAAGGACTTCACCCAGATTTTAAGATATTTGTCACTTAGATTTTTTCCACCACTCTAAAACAATGCAGATGATCAGAATTAAGTTTGAGGAGCGGATGGGATCCAAGAATCTGACTTGTGTACGAGCGTGTCCCTACAAAATAAATCACCCTGGATTATCCACTACCATGTTGAGCAGTTTCGACTTCCTCCCAAACAAACGGTTTCTAAGAACTATTGACTGAATCTAGAAAGACAAGTTTCTGTTTCCTTTGAAATGGGGTTTTTATTCTTTTGAGTTGTGTAAATACAGCTTTATCCACCTTATCTCCAAGGGTGGGGACAGAAATCCCAGAGACAATAACTCCAAACTTGAGCTAAGTAAGACAACGTTCTAAAATAATAACACAGGTTAATTACACTCTGTCATTGCTGCATTGTCTAAGTTATATAAACCCTGCCAGAGCATAAACACTCAAATATACAACTATACAATCTGACTTCTATAGCTAAAAATCACACACAAAACAAACTAAATATTATGTAGAAATTTCTAGCAATGTCTAGGGTCATAACATGATATATTTAAGCCAAAATTGTGTCTTACTACAATGCTTACAAGTAGGGATTAGGTTTATGCTGTAAAATGTATACAATTGTCAAAAACAGACTAAACAGATGAAGCCTTTAAAGAAGAATGCAACTCTGCAGCAACACTGAAACAACAGAAGTGAAGTTGGTACAAAATTAAACACACCATTACCAAACTAAGAAACACACCTGAAACTGGACACAATAAATGAAGACAATGAAAATGCGCAGAGAAAAGAGAGAACACAGAGGGAGGAGCACCATGTTCTCATAATACACTCACAGATACATGTGTAACACACACACACACACACACACACACACACACACACACACACACACAAATAATCAGGGTAATGGATGTTGATGGAGATTAGAGTGGGAACTCCCACAGGGACACAAGTGCATTAGGAATCATCTCGTACAGATTACTGACAGGTGTGTGCGGACGTGTCTGTGTGTGAGTGCATAAGTGTGCATTTGAGCAGCTGAATAAGAGAAACAGACAAAGATAGAAAGACTGGAGTGAAAGGGGGGGGACCCACAGAGGGATAGAGGTGGAAACAGAGGAAAAGCATGATGGGATGAATGAAAGACATAAAAAAGGAGAAAATAACTGACAGAGGCTGCATGCATCTCTTAACATGTCATGTCATCCTCTTTTGGTCTGTAATAACTGCAATAAACACAATCAGCCTGCAGCGTGAATGACGCCAATGTAATTGTTGTGTCATGTTTTCAATGGCAAAATGCTAAGCACGCACACCCACAGGGCTACTCTGAACAGACAGTTCAGACTCAAAAGGAAAATGATTCTCGATCATAAAGTGGTGAGAGTGAGTTCTGAATGTGTGTGTGTGTGCGTGTGTGTTTCCAGATGAGTGAGGAATGCGTAGATATCAACAGAAGCTTTGTTTTGTTAGCTGGGTTGAGGTGGGGCCCAACACCTAAGCACTTGTTTGTTGACTTTGCTTATCCAAAACTAATGGTTCAAATGTAAATGTGAGAGAATGAATGCAAGAAAAATGAAAGAAAAGCACATAGGAATGACTGAAGCAGAGATATAAGAGACAGAATGATCCTGGATATTTTTGTGTCTACACAAACAGATTATATTTATGGTGTCAAACTAGTTTCGAAAAACCAGATTAAACCACTCGAACATCAATGTCTGAATGGGAACTGTTATGCCGAGGGAGATGGCACCACACGTCTAGCGCTGACCACATATTCGGAGAGTCATCCCCTGGCAGAAGTGTGTCACTTCCACCTGTTTTGATGGAATAGTATATTGGGCAGAGGATGGGAATGGGGTAGGATACATTTACACACACATGCCAAGAACACAACACTCTGCCTAGCAACATGGTGCCAGTGCAGATATGGAAATACGAGTCGTGTGGGCAGCGTAATTTTTTGACGCATCCATTTTTAAAAAGCTGCATTAATTAGAGGAATGTCTTACCCGTGTGAGTCCTGAGGTGGGCTTTCAGATGGGATGACTTGGTGTAGACCTTCTTACAGCCTGACAACAGACAGGGAGATAAACACAAACAGAAGCCTTAATCCACATGATTCATGAACTATGTGCTAGATATGTATTTATCCAAGACACTGAGCTGTGGTATGAGAGAAATGTGAACTAATGAAGAACAGAGGCCATTTGGAATCAATACAGTCCATGCTTATGCTGTGGAGAAATGTTCCGAGACATAATCAGGCTAGCAAAAACATATAAGAAAGTGTTTTTAAAAAAGTACCTGCATATTTTTGTCATTAAAATAAAAACAAAATGGTTAGTTTTCATTTATTAAGAAAGAAATGTATATAAAAGTACTCCTCCATTTTTTATGGTTTCACTTACTATGCATTTTAGTTTGCCATCCAAATTGGGAATGAGAAAATTAATTTCATGCACAATATGAAGACTATATATGTTTTCCACATAAGTATGTAAAGCATCTTTACTTTTTACTACAACATACTAATACTCTTCCCACATGATGAAATATTTTGAAGAAAACATTCATCAGTGAGCAGCTGCAGCCATGTTGATAATAAGCCATTGGAGAAACTGCAGATTCGTCCCTGTGCACATATGATGAATCTGTTTTATCTGAAGTTAGACGTGTGCAAACATGCTGTAGGAGCCTCCACTAAATCCTATTTTACATGCTCCCGGAGGCGAGCTGACATTACATGTCCTACAAGTAGCTGCACATCATATAGCTCCAGTGTGAGCGCATTTGTGTGAGCTTTAAAAATAAACATTTTAATTTGCTTCTGAGCAAGCAAATTTAAGTGTGTCTGTTTGCAAATGTGCGTGTGGGAACGAGAGAGATCAAATGACTCAAGGCGAGTAACATCTCTAATTCCAGTTGGCTCAGAGGTCACAATCAGCAGGTTAAATGCATCTAATAACTATTTAAGCGTGGGCTGACATACAGGACTATCTAATTAACACAAACACACAGCCACACACACACACAGCCACACACACACACACTCACATTCATTCTACATTCATACCAGTAATGACTACAAAGCCAAAACAATCTGAGAGCTCGCATTTGAAAGTGCCAGTGTCATCTGAGGTGAACGATATCAAAGCAGAGAGTTAATTTTAAGACACTGACTGATAGATACAATTGTCAAAATATTCAAACCTGTTTTTTCCTATGGTATGAACTCTGCAGTGCTAGTAACATCTATCATGAGTCATAGGCTTTGAGAGTAACCCCAACATAACATGTAATTTAAAAAACTGAATTGGAGTCAGGCTGCAATCTTAAAATAAAGCTGTTTTTCTTAAAGCTGAGATTCTGATCTGACTAGACATTTACCAAACCACGGCACAGCACAAAAACAAAGCACACTCATACGGGCATCAGAAGCAGCACTGGTGTTTGTGCACATACCTGGGTAATCACAGTGATGGATCCGTCTTTTCTCCAAGTCAGGGTTGTTCCTCCGGTTGTATCGGACAGGCACGGTGGTCTGAGCTGGGGCTGTGGCAGGTGTCTGTGGAAGGCCTGCTGCTGCTGTTGGACCTGGGACCGGTGTGGGGCCTGTAGCGAGGGGCAGGCCTAAGCTGCCGGAGCCAGGGCCTGGGCCTGGGCTCGGGCCGAGTCCAGGGGTGCTACCCGCCAACTTGGAGGCGATGGTGGCTGCGTAGGAAGGAGGGGGCGACATGGTGTGGAGCAGCTCCTTCTGTCTGTCGGGGCTACCGGGCTCAGAGCTTGGTGGAGACGGCGGTAGGTAGGGTACCTGCTGCTGGAGGAAATGTGGGTGTGCCTGGGAGTGAGGGCGCGTGTACGGCCCGCCATTCAGACCGCAGTAGGTGGGCTTGGCAGTCTGCTCTTGCTGTGATGCAGAAGAAGCTACTGGCAACTCGTGGAAGGGTGTGTGGATCGGTGAGGGACCTGTGTGTTGTATTTGCTGCTGATGCTGATGGTGATGATGATGATGATGTTGATGCTCCATACCATTGCCATGGTGATGGTCCAAGCCAGAGTTTAGGAGTTGAAACAGTGAGCTGCTGTTGTCATGGTGGTGGAGGGTGTGCTGATCAAATTGTGATGGCATTTCTTGTTTCACAAACACTTCTGGGACTGAATCACTACCACAAGTGCCTCCAGAATGGTTGAAAACACTAGTGAAGTCCGGTAACCCTGTCATGTTTATAGGTGATGTTTCCATGGTAATACCACCGTTGCCATGTCCAGAGGTGCTGCAGTTACTTGCGGGTGTAGAGTTGGGGCAGTGCTGAGGCTGGAGGTTGGCTGAGAAGCACGAGGCAGCGGACTCTGTCTTGATTTGGGTGAGATTTGTGTGGTTTTGATGCTGAGGAGGCCGTGGCTGTTGACACAAACCCAACCTCAGGTAGGCGACATCGGGGAGATAGAGATTCATGTTGAGGGTGTATGGAGACCCAGTTTGATCTTCACTGAAGAACTGATCCATCACAGCCTCTCTTTGTGATTTCTGCTGGCTGTCTGTAGACAGTGGAAGAGGAAGAGGCTGAGGGGACAGATACCGGTCAAGCTCACACTTGGCCTGTTGGAAAGAATCATACAGAGAAGGAGGTGGTTAGCGTCTACTCACTTCATGTTCTTATCTTTTAAGTTAACTTTTCTGAAATCAAATATATGCGTTTATGACTTGAACCATGTGATTTAACCAATTCACTACTTAAGCCAGTATGCACAGTTACTATGGACCCTGGACTTCTTATCTATTGCACAGGCCCACACTGAACTGAGATGAAACATGTTTAACTTTTGTGCTTTTTTTGTTTGGAAACAATTACAAATAAGATTAAACTTAAGAGTTGTATGGATCAGCCATATTTACAGTCAGTTTAATCACTCAGAAGTAGATATATGGAGCTGTAGCTGTTTTGATGTAATTTATACAATTATTAACTGAGTGTTTGCTGAATTTATTTAGATCAATAATTTATTTTAGGATTCTACAACATATTTTTGCATGCAAATGTTATGTAAATGTATGCATGTAACTCTGGCTAACCCTGATTCTCTGCTGTTGTCTGCCTGGGCCAGGAAGTATTTGTAAATGATATCCTTAATCTCAGTAACTCTTTCTTTTCACAAACATTCAAAAAAAGAAGGCAGTTCTTCTCATGAAAACAGATGATACTTTACGGAGGCGCTATTTTGAGTAGACAAAGGTTTGATAGGACAGTCACCACAAAAACATTTATCAAGTAGTCATCAATAGGCGGTTGCAACATTCCCTCTCTGGCTGTAAGGCTGAACTCAAAAACCTATAAGGAGTGAGGACGACAGTTGAAGATCAGGCCATATTCACCATTGCTTCACTAAAATAAAACAGGGCGCTACACGTAAATATAAATTCACCTGATAATGTAAAACAGGGGTGTTAAATGTGCATCTCGTGGGTCAAATCCGACCTGCCAAAAGATCAAATACGGCCTGTGAGATGAACTTTTGTAAGATAGTAACAATCAAGGGTGTTAGAGAGGCCACATACAGCCCAATTCAATCTGAAGAGGGTTGGACCAGTAATATGATCATAATTACCAATAAATAATGACAACTCCATTTTTTTTGTTGCAGTTTTAGCATAAAAAAGTAACATTATAAGAAAATGTTTACATTTACAAATTATCCTTTAACAAAAACGTGAATAAGCTGAACAAATGTGGACAACACGAAACAACAATTGGACCACAATTTTACCACTATTATCCCTGTTGCTAAAGATTTTTGTGCATTTGAGCAACTGTAATCTGTAAATTGACATATGTAAATGATAAGTCGAGGCACAATATTGTTACAATTGCACTTATTTTTCTTGACATATTTCAAGTAGTTTGCGGTGGTTCAAGGATACTTTGCAGATGTAAACATTTTCATTGTGTAATTTTACTTTTTTCACTGTCATTGTACTGGTCTTGGCTGCAAGTTGCCCTTGAACTAAAATGACTTCAACACCCTTGATGTAAACCTTAAAATATGCAGAGGCTTATATCGTTAAAAACTGCACATTTTTCTTATGAAACTTCCAAGTTGTTTAAGGATACTTTGCAGATGTAAACAATCCCATACTGTAATTTTCCTCTTTTCACGGTTACTATTGTACTAGTCTGGGCTGCATGTTGCCCCTCAGCTAAAATGTCCCTTGATGTAAACCTTAAAATAAGCAGCCACTCACTTGTCAAACTGACATCAAGGGTGGAACATGGAAAATATTTGCATCAAAAAAAAAAAAAAAAATCAAAATTGCTGTTTATGTGAAGGGTCAGATTATGGATTCCTGCAGCAGAAAATGAAACAGTTAGATGAAAGTGAATGGGGGGGGAAACACCCATGCCTGGCTGTCCGCAGCAGTAGCAGCAGCCACAGCAGCAGCAGCAGCAGCAGCAGCAGTAGTAGTAGTAGTCTGGGGATGGGCTGCTATTTCTAGGCTCCTGATCCGACCAGCTGTTAGACCTCCCTCCTCTGCTTCACAAGTTTTAGGCTACTGGGGACAGAGTTACCGGGAGCCGCATGGAGTCAGTTGTTGTCAGCGTGGTATGACGGTCAGATCGGACGCCAAGAAGAGCCCAACAACTGGTGACCAACTGGCTGGCACACAAAACACGCAACCAAGAATGCATTTGCAGGCGGAGCAGCTCGGCTTCACGTTGCCGTCCTGCAGTTGTCCATCCAATTACCGCATTTACAGACTAACATCAGGTCTGCAGCTCAGGCCGAGCGGGTTTTTAAGGCCATCCATAAACAAGCCTGGCTCTTTACAACAGTCTGCCACGCCCATTCAATGAAATACACACTGTTCCATCATCATCATCATCATCACTAGAGTAGGGGGGTCTGAAATGGGTTACCTGTGTGTAGTCCTTGTCTGGGTCTGTAATCTTGGAATCCAAGCCGAACAACGCCGATTCCTCCAGGGGGAAGGCAACCGGTACACCGGGCTTCTGCAGCGGATAGAAGGGATCCTCCTGCCCGCCGCCGCTCATCGTGAGTGTCGCGGCCATGAAGCTCCGATGCAGCGCGGATGATCGTCACTCCTGTTATGCACAAAAATATTAAAAGGGGAAAAAAACGCTTGGGAGATGATGGTACAGCTTATTAAAAATCAGATCCCCGACGTGGTGTGTGTGTAGTGCGTGGTGAAAGGTGTCTGCTACATCTCCTTCCACTTGTTTCACCTCCCCACTGGCCCACGGACAGTTTTCTAGCTCATGTTGTAAGGGCGGAGCAGCCCAGAGTAAATACAGCAGATGCACCGCCCCCCAAACCTTTAAAAAGCCTTTGATCATTCATTCAAGCGGCCACCGCCCTACGCTCCATCTAAATACATTAACAACACTGCCGTAAAGTGGACGCGATGCACGACAACACACACGCTGAAGGTTAAAGCCATGCACCAAAACAAAAGCATGCTTTTAAAGGTTTAGCATTTTTACCTGTGGGTGATCAGACTGTTGTGCAAAAGACAGTTAAGATAAAGGCTGTTTTTAATGCGACTCATAAAACCTTTAGGGGTGTCAAACATGCGGCCCGGGGGCCAAATGCGGCCGCCAAAAGGGTCCAATATAGGGCTGTGCCAAGGAGCGCAGAATTCTAACTTTTGTCTGATAATTATGACTTTATTTCAGAATTATGACTTTTTATTTCACCATTGTGACTTTAAAAAAAAAAAATCTCATAATTATGACATCCCATAATTTTGACTTTTTCCTAATAATTGACCTTTTTAATCTTATAATTGACTTTTATATCATAATAACATAACTATTTTAGAATTATGACTTTTTATGTCATCATTGTGACTTTATCACTATCATTATGACTCATCCCATAATTTTGACTTTTTCCTAATAATTAGAACCTTTTTAATCTCATAATTATGACTTAACTTCAGAATTATGACTTCCGTATCATAATTGAGTTTATTTCAGAATTATGACTTATATCTCATAATTATAACTTATTCCATAATTTCAACTTTTTTCCTCAGAATTCTGACTTTTTAATCTCATGAGGATTTTAATGTCATAATTATGACAAAAACTCATAAGGAAAAGTCCAAATTCAGAGATAAAAAGTTAAAATTATGACTTTTCATTTTTGAATTTTAACTTTTTATCTTGCAATTCTGACTTTTTATGTAATCATTATTGCTTTTGCTGCCAGGGGAAACAATTCCTAGCAGGGATATATACCTTGACACAACACTGGAAACACCTGTGGAATGAACATCTACGGAATGAATTTGTAAAATGCAAAATTAACATAAACCCTTGTGTGGTCTTCATGTTTTTGTTATCCAGTCAGGATTCATGGGTCTGGTGGACACATTGCATTTGTGGGGGTTTAATTAAACATAATCAAACAATTTTACTTTAAAATATTCAAAAGATGTTTACTTCATCCCAATTCTAAGCAATATAAAAAAACATATATGTTCAATCATTTTAGTTGAGATTCCACACCCAGACCAATTTACCCTCAAGTGGGTCAGTAAAATACTATCATAATAACCCATACAGAGTTTCTGCAGGTAACAGTAAATGTAATTTATTGCTTTTTATTGCCACTTTAAATACATTTAGGCCCCGTTCATGCTCAAAAAAGTAATGTGAATTGAAGCGCGTTGATGTGCATTGTAAAAATAATTCGCAATATTTGGGAGCATGAACGCTCCAAAGCGCTTCCGATGCGCATTATTCTACACCAC
>JAPTYR010000008.1:23525021-23535676 GCA_029814505.1 Siphamia roseigaster | reverse complement strand
GTGCGTGTTAAAGGTACGGGAGTTGTCAGAAGGTAAAGCTTGAGTGAGTGAAGATAACCAGTGGCTTGAAACATTATCACATGCTATTAGCTCTATATCACTGTTCATTAGGCTGATGGTTGGCGAGAGTTGCTTGACAGCCCTGTGGTCAGATAGGGAGATGGAGAAAAGGGAGGGAAAGGGATAGAAATAAGGAAATGGAATGTTCAAAACGAACTAATGTTGAAAGGAAATTGGAATAAGGGGAAAATCAGTGAGCATGACAAAGGCCCACTTGTTTCAATCAGTCACTGTCAGAGATTGTAGATCGTAGTATCATAGGAATGCTGTTGTTCTCCAAAAGAAGAAGGTAAAGCACAATTTGGATTGTCGTAGCAAAACGCAAAGTCGAAATACATACATCAAAAATGTTACCCATGGACAGACTGTAAAAGCTTTTTGTAAACTCCGCATGATCATAGAAATGCATTAAACAATGTTGTCACCCAGTCAAGCTTAACTTGGAGGCCCCTGATAACTGCCGCTGTCTTGTATGAAGTAGGAGACAGAAGAGCAGTAAAGCTGTCTCACTATCAGACAGAAACATTAGTCGCTGTCACACTCTGTATGCCTTCACACAGACAACAGTTTAGTGTATCATCAAAGCCAAAACAGCTCTCATTTCTGAGATCTATTGGCCCTATACAAGATGAAACGACACTTGAAATGGAAGTACACATTTGCAAAGTAGATGAGGAGACTGCTGTTTTGGTTGCCTGAGTAATCTAGAATCATTATGCATGCTATCAAACACATAAACAATGCATGTTTTTTTTTTCTTTCTTTTTTTTTTCTCGTAACAGCCTCTAATGAGGATGATCACTGAAATGCATGTAAACGAGGAAGAACTTCAAAAAGATACACTCTGTTTTAGGTCACTGCTAGAGTTACTATGAAAGTTCACAAAGTAATAGTTTGCTCCAACTCCCCTTCTGTCCTTCCTATTCCCCCTTTTATCTAATTTTGGACCACTCTCCAAGCCAGCAGTAATGAATTGGCTAATCACAGTTATCTGGCCCATTCAAGTGCTTTGTAAAGCAAATCAATAAAGCCTGGCACTGAGCCAGCCATCCACTTTGACAGACGTTGTACACTAATCTATTTCTATTTTTTTTTTTTCTGTCCTAAAGATGTTTACTCTTTCTCTGTCTGTCCCTTTTCTCTCTGTGTACTTCAACAAGGTCAGTGGGGAAAGAGAAGAAAAAAACCTTGTGTTCCATGCCAGCTGGCAACCTGGAGGACAAAAGTTAAGCACTGAGTACTTAAAGTTCATTTGACAGGAAGAGAATTTTTTACTTTGATTGGTAGAATGGTTCGAAGCCACTGGAGCTCTGAGATTTGCACCTCGGGCAAGAAAAAAAATAACTATACCCCTACTATGCTGTTTCCACAGTAACAGATCAATAACAGCAACGCTACAACTGATAAGAATTTCTATGAATTTCAAATGTTCTCCCTACGGTGCCTACATTGGCTACAGACTAAACAGGAATATTGATAGGCCATGAGGCCCTGCCTCCCAGAACAGCCTCCTTGCATAATGTTTTGGACAGATATTTGTTGTGTTTTTTTTTTTCTGCACATAAAACATTAGACTGCCAGGGTGTGTGGGTTTGAAATACCATTATTCATAAGAAGGGGAAAGGCCATTATTTATGAAAAGAAATATTTAGAAATGTTCAGGTTATTTGCACTTATTCAACTTTATCCTTATGAGGAAGACACAGATCTGGGTTGTCAAGGTTGTTTGATGTGGCTTCCAAATCCTAATGACACTACTGCACCCGAAACCGGTGAAAACCACACATTCCACTGCCACAGGCATGGAATGACTCCTAGACCCAGTGTAGGAGCAACACCATGAGAGCAGAGCCAAGGTCTTCTCTTTCCACAAAACCAAAGGCACTTTCAAGTGTGAGATTTCCATCTGCAAGGTAAACACTAATACTGCCATTATCTAAATTTTGAAATAAAAAATGAAAATCAACAAAAACCAGGCTGTAGAAACTGGATTAATCGTCTTTCTATACCCAGTCTCTGGTGAAATGCGCCTCTAATCAGCAATGGGTTAATTAATCTCACTTATGAAGTTAAGTCCAATTATGGGCGCACTCGACAGAGTAATTCATTTCCTAAGAAAATAGGCACTGCCAATAACAAATGAAATAAATAAAAAAAATGAAGTGCTCTGCTTAGGAAAAACTGTGATCTTGGAAATGAATTAATGAATAAGTACTGCACAACATATTTATGGGCATGAGTGATTCTGTCTTTGTGTCTTCTGGGAACTGGCATGGTAGCATACTACAGGCTAAATGAGGCTTCTATGTATAAAATCCATCTGTAGTAATAAAATGTATGCACAGTTTGAGCATTTGTCTCTTGTTGTTAGATAATGAAAAATGCTTCCTTCGAGACACTAGCAAAGAAAAGAGCAAGCAATTAGAGAAAGAGAATGGAGTGGGAGACAGATAGAAGGAGAGAAAGCAACAGTGAGCTGTTTGAATGTGATTAATGAGATCACTGCAGGGAAGGCTATGTCATTGTAATAGTCGAAGCGGGGAAGAGAAGAAGAAAAAGACTGAGGGAGGCAATGAGACTAAGACAGAAAAAGAAACAGGAAGAGAGGAATAAGAGGGAGGAAAAAAAAGAGCTAGAAAATGAGAGGGGAGAGTTGGTTGGACAGCCAGGACACATTTAATGCAAGGGAAATAGCGGGGACGCGACTGAGAGAGTGAAGGACACCAAAAAAAAAAAAGTGTGAATCAGAGAGACTAAGAAGGAAGAAGCAGATATACTAAGACTTGGATGAATGGAACAGCAGGGGCTCTCAGTCTTCCATTGGCCTTTTAACAGTGAAGTGTTTAGAGAAGCCAGGACCAGGTCTGGCAGATAGGGAGGCTTGTACTCTAAAGACAGCCATGAAAGACACAGTCTGCTGCTGCCTGGGGCTCTTTATCTGGATCAGGGTTAAGAGCTGAGCTGGAGGGGGTCAAGTGGAGGCCAGGTTCCTAAAGGTCATATAGACATCCTACTAGTTCACAACTCAATGAACATACCACCCATTAGCTTAACGAGAGAGATGGTTATGGCAATTAAACAACAAAAGAAAAGGTTGACATACATAAACACCCTCGACTCACAGTCATACCTGTCATTCTTTTAGACTTAAAATACTCATATGTGTGATATACTAGGTTTCAACAAGACCTCATCCACTCTCAAGTTGTCCCAGTACTGCGAAAACTAATCATCGATGGTGTTAACTTTACAGAAAACAAATGTTACTAGACAAGCATTGCTATTCCCCATTGACCGCAATGTTAACGAAGATTTCAAAGTGATCCAGAATCCAGGATCTCTTCCAGATCTTCACCAAAATCTAATCATTTCCAGATCTCCCCATTTCCGACCTTCCCTGAAAATTTCATGAAAATCCATCTGTTAGTTTTCGAGTTATTTTGGTAACAGACAGATAAACAGACAAACAAACCAACGCCGGCAAAAACATAACCTCCTGGCGGAGGTAATAAAAACATGGAATGAATAAAAGCAGTGTTTTTATCAGTACAATGACATAGATATTGACGTAAGAACTGGAGTGATTTGGGTTATTATCAAGAAAACATAGAAAATGGATCGATATCAGCTCTGAAATTAAACTACTATGAACTATTTTTGTTATAATTATATTTGTCCATACATTTATTTATTTATTTATTTATTTATTTTTTTGCTTGAATTAAGGAAAAAAAATCTCAACTTAAGTTAAAAAAAAAAAAATCTGTCAATGAAACAAGTTAAATTATCTTGGCAAGGTTTATTGAAATAAGATTTTCAAGATCTATTGTCCAAAAATCCATTCTTATATCTTAATTACAAGTTACTCTTTAGGCGCTAATGCCTTATTTTAAGTGCGATGAAATATTTTAACAAGAAATTAGCAAAATACACTTGGTAAGATTCAGCTTGTTGCAGTGCATTTGACTTAATAAATGACACAACTGTAGCATCGTGTATTTATTCCCTTTTCAGAAACTAAAAAGCTTTTAAAATGTTTTACTTTTTCGTGGATTGCATTGGAAAGAGAAGTATAACTTTCGAGACGATGCGCAGGTAGAGTCGTTACCAACTTCAGTCCGTGTACGTCAAACTGCATTTGTCTAGTTAGATCCAAAACACTTTCATGACAGGAAAAGCATAAGGCGGCATCGGTGGCCAGGCAAGGGGCTATTCCAGGAACGAATGAGCTGACAGCATCTAGAGGTGTCTATCAAACCCACGGTGGCATGAGCCGTGTAATGCAGGTGTTTCAGCCTGACAGCAGGAGGTCGAGGAGCAGATCATATGTGGAACGAATGGCAGCATGCAACCCCGGTTAGCTGAGTGAGGAGCATACGTAAACGACATATTTCAACCCCCTCCCCTTTATTTCCACCTGAGCTGTCTCTAAGTAGCTGATTTGTTTTACGGTTGTTTCGCTGGCTTATGGACAAGGCTGTTGGCATTCTCCACTCTTTTGACTCACAAAGCGTACCCCTCCCCTCCACGCTACGACAACCTAACGTTTGCAGTCCTGGTTCCCCTGTGGAAGTGGCACGCTTTCAATTACATGCTTGGTTTAGCTTGTTCTACAGCAATTACACATAAAAATAGGTCATTTCTCAGCTACAAAATGGAGCCGGTGAGGTATGACCCCGGTGGAAACGCTACATGGCCGCCAATAGCTTTGCCTCAAATTGCCTTTTGCACTTCACTGCAAGTGCACTTGTGCAGCTTTTCGAGTTTGGTGGTTTAGTTTCTCCAACACACACACACACACACAATGAATAAAACATTATACTGTGATATTGGCTCAAAAACCATGGTATGTTTCTCATGCTTGGCCCTGTCAAGCTCATACAAATGAACAAATATATTTAGCATATACACAGCATTAAGCTAATCACTAAATTGAAATATAGCCACCCTGGTTAACAACTAGATCAACTAACGAAAAAAAAATGTGGCATTTTGTGCCTATATACACAGGGTTTCTGCAGGCATCAGAAAATCTAATCGAATGCTTTTTAATGCTCCTTTAAACAGATTTAATGCCCACAGTCCAACTGCAGATACAGTTTCCTGACAGTTTATCATCCACAGGCTTTAACCAGGTTCTGAATAGTTCCTCCTCCAGTCACTTCTGCTGAAACTTGCATTTTCCCATTTATTACCGACATTTGTTAATACTCCCTCCCTCTTTCGCCACAGCATGAGCACACACAGGACATTGCATTTGAAGCATCTTGTGTTGTGACTTTGTGTATTGATCTTAAAAAATACAGTGTTCTACCTGTCAATCATCACACTATACTTCCAATCAAAATTATTAAATGTTTATATAATCAAAACAAATCATAATCATAGAATTTAATATTTTTTAATGTCATTTAAGGCCTTAATTTTCACAAAATCAGTTCGATTACTTTTAATGCTTTTTAATGATCCATAGAAACCCTGCCATAAATACTCACAATTTTACACACATTTTTTCCTTTGTAAATGTAAACATTTTCATGTAATTTTCTTGTATTTACATAAAACAAACTACCATTTCACAAAAATGTGAATAACCTTAACAAAAACAGACCTGAAATGTCTCATGAGAAGTGTAATTTTAGCAATATTGTGCCCGTTACTAAATATTTTGTGTTTTTAGATCCACTGTGATCTGTAAGTTGTAACGTGTATGTGTAAATGGTACACATGTTATTCTTTTACTGGTCTGGCCCACTTCAGACCAAATTTGGATGAATGTGGCTCCTAAACTAAAATGACTTTGACACCCATGCTTTAGAGGAAGCATATCCCACAGTGCTAACTAAAGTATGGGGCATATAATTTTCAGTATTTACGATTAAAACCAATTTAGTAAAATAAACAAATAAATGCATCCCGTTATTTTCATTTCATCATACTAGTTTTTAAGAGATCAAATGCTCAATCGTACATACTTTAAAAAGATGAACTGGGAAATAAGAGAAAAGTGCTGGTTAGCTGTTTTCAAAGTATACGATACTACTGGGATACACTGGTTTACACACATTTATGCAACAGATTCTTAATTTGATTGTACATGACAATAAATCAATAAAGGTGAGTCTAACCTGGAAAGACCCTGAAAACTGAATATATTGTGCAGACAGTGTATTGAAATAGATCTGATAACTTTTTTTTTGTCCATTCACTCATTAATTCTGTTTCACATTTTGACCCAACAAAACCCTTTAAATTACACCAACAAACATTTCTGACAAAATTTCTCTTTATTAATGGTTTAAATATGGCAAAATTTCACTTTTTTTTTTACTTATAGACCAGTGTTATGGTCTTCTTTGCAGTTGGTATCTTTTTTTCATCTCCCATGGTAAACCAGGAACAACAAAGCCTCACACATGTTTTACCTGATTTACCCTCTTTTTATCATTCAGAAAAAAACTTTTTAGTGACTATGATCTTGATCTTTGACCGACATTCACCAAAATGTAATGGGATCAAATCTGGACCACCTCACACCTTTCTTGAAAATTTCATGGACTTTGGTCCGGTAGTTTTTGTGTGAAATTTCTGACAATCAGACAAACAAACAGACGGACAAAAAAAAAAACAAAAAAAACCCAATACCCCTCTCCCCTCTCGGGGGGTGGTGTAATAAACATTTCTTTTCATAAATGTCCTACATGTTTATCCTCCTGAGACCTAGCAATGTATTTTTATCCTTGGTAGGGGACAAAAACCTTGACAGTTTTACAGTTTTACTAATGCTGCCCATTGCAAAAGACATTCCATTAAAATAAATAAATATTGAAATTATGTATCTGAAAAAAGATTACATTATGAAGTTTAATTGGTTATTGGAAAAAAGCTAAAATTTTCACTTTTTCTGGGTTTCAGGAGGATACTTGCATCACTGAACTGGTAACCATTATCCCTTGTAACCAAAATTAAAATGCTCTCTTTAAAAGTCTTCATTGCACAGTAGTGTGTAAAATTTAGCAGAAGTCCCTGTCATCGTTTGACACAATCTCCTGCTAATTTGCACATAAATAAATGTCTGATGTCAATAATAATGTGTATAAGTACCTCAAACATATACAGTAACTAAACATTATTTACCTGTACTGTATATGTTTTTATGTGGTAGAGGATATTAGGATGTTGAATATATGGTCTAAATGTAGAATATTGGAGCAAATATCCAGAACAGTGAAGACATAAAGAGCAGATAAACTAACTGTACAGTGCTGTAGCTCTGCAGCTGAGTTTAATATGACACCAATAAGAACCCGGTCTGAAATGATTAAGGTATGTCTACTATGTCTCTATTTAAAGCAGAAGGGGTCTTAACTTGCGGAAATAAAAGGCTATGGTTCCTGCTGTATAGTTTGTTTGTAGGTACCGGGCCTCACAACCCTGGAAAGGATGAGGAAATAATGATAGACAGACCAAATACAGCAGATAACTGCCAAGGAAGAGGAATGTTTGGGCAGTCGGTTACTGAAGAATGTGTACCCTGTGGAAGGCAAGGGGAGTTTTGGACCTGCGTTATTAAGTTTTATTATATCTGAATAATACAAAACACTCGCCACATTAGACAAAGTTGATGATTTTAAAATTCAGCATTTTTTTTTTTTTTTTTACACAAATGTGATTTACAGATATGAAGCTATAGAACACCCTGAGTGGTTAATAAATAGTAAGTAACTGAGTGGATCATTTAGGTTTCTGCCTCGGCTTTGGGTACCAACCAGGAGCTTCTTTTTTTGTCTGTAAATAAAGAAGAAATATGAAAAATGTTGGTTAGAAATGTATGATGAGCGTTGTAGTTGTACTTTAACTTGTGATACAATTTTGCAGTGGTAACTTCACTTCATGTCTTCAGTTAAAAAAATAAATAAATAAAAAAAAATGAACCAAAAAAAACCAATCAGTTGATTATATATGATCCGTGTCCTGCCAAACTCAAATGTTCTTTGTCTAAACTTGGTCCAGATAGGTAAAGGTGGAGTGACTCGCACAAGGGTGCTGCCAAAACAGTCACTTACAAAGACAGTGGGTTTTGGTTTGTTTGGAGACTCTTCTTCTGTGGTCCTGCTGAGATGCTTGGACGGATGTTTCCCTGTGCCAGAGGACCTGACTCTGCTTTTATCGGTTTCTAACAGGTTTAGATCATCTCCCTGTCTGGATCGCATACTGATCAGGACCTGCTTCATCACAGCTAATTCCTAAAGAATCATGGGTTAAGAACAGGGAAAGGGAAATGAGATAAAATAATAAACATGAATCTTTAGAATGTCAAGAAATTAGAGTGAACTCTTTGTAAAATCACACTCTTATTCAAAACATAAGTGGATCAATGAGATTAGCAGAAAAAAACAAAGGCTAAGGAAGCTGAACCGCTGAGGTCCAGCCACCATAAGACAACCTACAATGAGCTCAACAAGCTCAAGGGTCTGCAGGGGTGGCAGCAGGGCAGAGGGGAGGACTCTAGGCCATTTCACGGTTCTATTTATCACCCCTGAGGACATGAGCCCCGGCATGTCACACACGCGCATAAGCACACGCACACCCACATACACCCACATAGACACACGCACCCTGGTGGCATCTCAAACAGCCAAGCTGAGCAACAGCTGTCTGTGACAGGGCACATACTTCATACAGCAAACGGCTGGCTTTGGGGACACACACACCGCGTGCACAAACACACACACACACACACACACACACACACACGCAATCTTGAGGAAAACACTGCAACACAAGTATCACAACCTAATGGGAATCTTAAAAGCTTGCTCTAATTTCCCGTAATCATGAGGTTTGTACATTTTCCAGTCGTTTGAGAACTGATTTTGTTTCTACAGAAGCACAGGTTCAAGCCCAGGCATTTAGATACAGGATCCACAGCCGTATTCCCACCCAGACAGTGGACATGTGCTGTTGGTTTTAACTGAGTAATCGCTGTATTCATAAGACAGGTTATGCCGGACTTTCCTGCTTCTCACCGTTTTGAAACTGACAAATTGAATGGCACACAAAGGGAGGCACTGAATACAGCTGTCATTACTACAGTGGGTATTATATCACAGCGGCAACAGTGGACACAGGTGGGATCTACTGCAACAAGCATCTTTGATATGTGTACCTCTCGGTGGTTGAGGAGTCTCTCCAGATCAGCAGCCATGTTGTTCTTCACCTGTTGCAGAGTTGCCCGTTCTTTTCTCAGTGAACTGGGATAGAGAGTTACATGAACGCACAGAGCTTAAACAGTCTGAATTCCACACAGTTTCTCATTTCAAACAAAACCCACTACCTATGTCCTTTTATTTGTCACACCTTATAAAGTTGTGAATTTTTTTTAGGATAAAGGGAAAGGAAAAATAGCAATGGTAAACATTTGCTGTGGTTACTGATGGTTAAAAATGCTCTTTACATAAAAGATTTTTAGTTTTACTTTATTATGAAACAAGGTATTGATGCACTAAATACTTAACTATAGTGTAAACTGTACATATGATTATTAAAAGTCAAGCTAAATGAAAAATACAATGATTACAGTGAGAAAAATGCCTTCTTCCCATTGTATTGTCCAAATGTTCTTAATTGGGGCTGCAAGAACTGCAAGCAGGAGCCTGCTACTGCCTACGGGAAAGGGGGAGGGAATGTTTTCATGCAAATCATCTTGCAAATCTTGAAGTAACAGCAGGGTAGTTACAGAAGCTTTAACTAAGAACCCAGGAGGAAAAGGTCTTACAGGTAAAGATATAGATATTGTAATCTAGAACACAAGTAGCAGGTGATTTTGAGCAAGATACATTTTGTCAAAACTGGGTGCAGTTAACAACCCTTGACACATTTTATTAATCTTATAGTCAATAATTGAAAGCCATGTAATGTAATGTTACCTATGTAATGACATTTAACCAAGAAGCTATTGTCTTTGAGTTTGAAGGAGCGTTTATCACTGAACCAGAAAATGTTTCCAATGAATTGTGTCACAATTATGAAACAGCGTGGAACATCCGGGAGAAAGCTGTGTCATATAAGTGAAATGTGGCTGAAGAAACAGGACTTGTTAAAGGATTTCTAGCTCTCCTATTTGCCTCGGGTGAGTGCTCAGTAGTAACTGAGCAGCAAGAGAAAACCTGCAGTCTGTCAGTTTGCATATTTCTTGGGTTATGATGACAGAGATGTGTACATTAGAAATTTATGTCGATGGCAGGTAAATGTGTGCATTAGACTCACTAATGTCCATATGCAGATTTACACAGGGAAACTACAGCTACGTGGAAGAAAAAAAAAAAACACAGAGGAAGAAATGAGGATAATGCAAAGATGCCCAAGGGTGTGGTGGTTTGGCCTACTGCATTGATGAGTTAGTAAGAGATGTAATTCAAGCCATTTAGCAAGAAAGTCAGGATGCAACACTGACAAAATGGACAGAATGTGCTATTTAAGGTTAGTGTTTTTCTGCAAATAAATATAGGTTGATTTAGGCTGCGTCTCATTTGTCCGTCTTGCCCCTAGTTCTACCCCTTGTGTCTTGATGTGCGCGTTCATGTGTGACGAAG
>JAPTYR010000008.1:23374409-23385035 GCA_029814505.1 Siphamia roseigaster | reverse complement strand
TACGAGAAAATGAATTATTGTTCTCCAGACTAAATCTCACTTGTGATTTAGTATGGCGTTCTCCGCCAGACTAATAGATGGCATGAGTCAGACTGGATCAAAAACATATTTATTTTTTTCCAATGCACATACTTTTGCTCAAAGTAAGGGTTTATGAGCATATCCACAAGGGGGAGACTTCACCTTTCTATTGTCTAAATCTGACAAAAATGCATTAGATTAGAATTACTCCCTGTACCTTTAACCAGTAATGAAAAGTAACCATACAATTACACACATACAGTATCTTCCATTTATGCACATGCATAGCACAGGCAGAGGGAGTATAAATGAATTGCTGCTGACACTCGTGTGATTAATATGAGTAGGTAGAAAATGAAAGGAGGGTGGTGGAATGTGGAGACTAAGGCGGGATACAGCGGATATTTGAGGATGATGTGATGGTGTCAAGGAAGCAGCTGGGGAAAGAGGCAGCAGAGGGAGTAGGATGGTAAAAAGGAAAGCTGAGTCTTCACCCACTTGTGTCATGAATAAATCACTGCCCAGTGCTGTCTAGCCCAGCATAGACCAGTCGTAATTTAGCAGCTGCCATACTTACCACACTTTATGATTGCTTCATTCATCATCAATTATCATGCACAAATGAAGTCAAACACTTCAGACATATGCAGGGGAAACCATTCACAATTTAGACACCCCACTATTGAAAATTACCTGTACGAACAACAAAAAATATTGTTAAACAAGAAGATAGATGAACTTGGCTTGGAGCAGAAAGCAAATTATGGTAATAACCACTGTACTTTATGACTTTAAAAACACAGGGTTGCCAGTGTAAGGAATTAGGTACTGTAGATATGTTTATACCATTTGGATTATGACCATTTAGAGTCTTAGCAGGTTCCCTTTGGCTGGATTAATGTTTCTATTGCTTGGGTTATTCAAATGAAGAGCGAGTAGAACATTGCTGAATAAGTTACAGGATATTAAAATATGTCAGTTTACCTTATTTCAAAAGAAACCAGGTTAAAAAAAAACAAAACTTATTAGTTTATTGTATCATGAGAAATGTTTTTCAGACCTGGATTTTCCTTCAGGAAAAGTTTGGATTTTTATTTGATTTTTTTTATCGTGGTTTTGCACTACAAGGGATCTTGAAATATTGCAATATAATGTGAACCATGACAGAGTAATACAGTACTATCACCCTTCATAAGCAGTTACTGCATTTCCCTAATAAAAAACAGGGGCCTGGTATAAGCTGGGTCTCTAATTATAGATGTCAACACTAATAAATGCATGCTCTCAGTTACAGTCTGGGTAAAAAATAATATGGATCAACTGGTGTCTGTTATGTTATCTGCTATCAGTTAAGCACGGTGTTAATTTTTACAAGTTTAATTTAATTTAGAAATTATTCAAGACGACCATACTGTACTTCAAGCTGAAACACCGACCTCACACATAAACATTTCCTGTGCTGGTGTTCTTTTTACGCAAAATTCTGGGTTATGTTGCAAAATACGCAAATAATGAAAAAAATAATAGGCTAGTACAAAATATTTTTTAAATCATTTGACAATATATATGTAAGATGACTGATATCGTCCCTTCTCAAAATGATTCCTTATTTTAGACCGATCTCACTTAAACACATTAGGAGTAGAAGCAGTTATATAAAAGCAAGCAGGAAGAAATGAACAGTGCCAAAAGATAGAGAAAAATGGAGTCAAGATTGCCAAATGAAGTACTCATCTAAGTACAATAGAGTAGACCCATGTCACAGGCTCTAATGGAGTTGTAAAGGAACAAAGGAAGACCATTTCCTCTCTTGGTGTCATTACACAATGGAGACATCCTCTTCCCTGACCAAGACAGTGAAGAATTGAACATTTCTGTACAGACCTGTGTGACACACTGACTGTGATTGATGATGTTACAATGGCTTGTGCATTTATGTAGCTATGTGTATTTTACGTCTGTGTGACAACATGGGTGGAACGGGAATTCGATGAAACGCCTTATGTTGTAATTTTACACAGAGAGGAAAAAGTCTTTGCTCTGTCCCTTTTTCTGGATCTGCTTATAAAATGAAATTTACCATGGTTTACTCTCCAACCAAGTTTCATAGAAATTGCTCTTGTAGTTTATGTACTTATCTTGCAGACAGTAGTTGAAACCCATTCTGGACTTCAGAATAGAAAAGTAATTTACACACATATAATTCCTGGATTATATGAATCACGAAAACAAAACAAACTATTCATCAGTTGTCTGTTGATTCCACACGATAGCACCTGAAACCATTTAGGTATGTATTTGTTGGAAAAATAGTTCTGATGTTTTTTCTTTAAAGAAATTATCGTTCTGAAAGTGTGATCTTACGAACTTCAGTTTTTATTCCATTTATACTGCTACATTTCCTCCTCCTATCATCAAGAAGGACTCTTCAAATCCCTTCACATAACAAAGAACTCTTGTTTTGAACAAGGCAAAAGAAACATTTGCCTAGTTCAGCATAGGGGAAAAGGTGGACTGGGATTACTGTGGTGTCATCAGTTTGCTACCTGGCATGTGTAACTTGGTTGCTT
This sequence comes from Siphamia roseigaster, assembly GCA_029814505.1. NCBI lineage: Eukaryota > Metazoa > Chordata > Actinopteri > Kurtiformes > Apogonidae > Siphamia > Siphamia roseigaster. The sequence goes on along the minus strand of JAPTYR010000008.1, from coordinate 23,382,444 downwards.
GTAATATGGCATGCATATAAGGAAGCATAGAGGAGGGTATCCTGCATTAATTGTTACTCCGCCAACGAACAGCGGAGTTATGTTTTTATCGGTGTTTATTGGTTGTCGAAATCGACAACCTTCTTACTTGGTTCGGTTAAGAGTTTGTTTCTTGTTTTCTTGTTTAGATGTCACAAAGACGTTTTTCTCAGAAACTATGCACTTGATCGTCACCAAATTTTGGGATCAGATAGAGCATCGTCTTAGTACGACGCCTATTGATTTTCATGAATCTAGGTCAAAGGTCGAGGTCAAGGTCACGAAAAAACTAAAAATCTTTAAAATGACTAACTTCATCACAATTCATCGTAGAAACTCACGGTTTAGTGCAAAATGTAGCTGAGAGATTACTACATCGAATAGGCTACACCTGTCCTGACCGGAAGTTGATAAATCATCATTGTCAATTGTAACCATATTTTATATGGATTCGATTTTGACAACCACTCGCTCTACGAGCGATCTTTATCTGTTTGTCTGTCTGTTTGTTTTCAAGATGGTGGAAAAGTTAATGACATATTTGGACGGAATTTTCAGGAAATGTTGATACTGGCACAAGGAACAAATTATCACATTTTGCCCATTGGAAAACGTGCCCTGGGATTGGTCACGACGCCGTGTGTCATCATTGAGCGTAACACATAACGCATACGTGTTACTATGACGCAGGGGTCCTTGAGTCGGCACGGGTTTGTTATGGAAATTCTATTGAGGCGGACTGGTGTGGGGCCGAACCGAGCCGAGCTGTGGCTTCCAGTGGAAACGTGGCAATAGTGAAGGCTTGTGCTCATTTGCATCATGGGGTCGGGGTTGGTCTGCTTTGGCGGAGTCTGTGCTCTCCGAGTGCTTTTCTAGTTTTAGTTTAGCTTTTGCATAAATTATTGTCACTTACGCTAAGTGATTTTAACCACATCCTTACAAAACAATTGTACAAAGCAACCAACATTTGACACATCTTCAGAGTTTCTCTACATCCTTTGTCCAGACGGTGCAAATGTAAAAAAATGTATTAGTCACCCAAACAAGCATAGTCAGAAGTGAATTACCCATATGTTATCCAGACAAAACTAGCTGTTGTAAGCAATGGCTAGGGGTATATTCTCGAATGCTCCAGTTCCTAACCGGCCAGCTATGATGTCATGATGTGAGTCATCCCCAGGTCATGACCTTTCATTTGCACTTGATTTGAAGTCAGTCAGACAAATAGTTCCAGAGATTGTGGTGGTGTTGGTGTTGGTGGCAGCAGTGCCCACGGTGGGGGTCGAACCAGAAACAAAATATCCCTGAAACTCTGTTTGGGGAAATAACTATTAGGTAAGTTGGAGTGTTTTCCTGTTGTTCACATATATTTGTTTGTTCATTTGGATCCTCTATTTGACACAGCAAAAATGCAGTAGCTATTCTTCCTGGGGTCCCCAGGTTACATTTTCAAACAATTCATCAACCAAAACATAAAATTACAGATAATACACTACCATTCCATTCATACCAGCCGTTCATACATACAAATAGCTCTGTTATTAATTCATAATTACATAAAATATAAATCGACATACCAACAGAAAGGAAAAGCAAGTAATAACTAAACTCTCCTTCCCTCACCACTCACAAAATAACTCAGTCAGAAAGCTCACAACATCAGTGAGGTGAACAAAGGTTATTTCAAGGTATCCCATATGTAAACAAGTACATTTATAGTCATTTTCTAAAAGCAACTCCTGCTGCTATTTGAAATCAAAACATTTGGCACTGAGTTCCATGCCACCATTGCCCTACAGTGAACCGTTCCTTTTACCACTTTTTTCTGCATTGAGGCAGCCTGAACCTGCCCTCTGCTACCTGCCGAGTGCAGTACTGTCCATCAGAAAAGAATGTTAATTTATTATATGGTATCTCTGGTATTTTATGCACACTAACAGTTTTTTAATGAAAGATACAAGTAAATAGCGTTATTTACTTTTAACATTAAATAGCTTTGACAATGCATTATTGTGCTACGAGTTCGACAATTCAGGGCTTTACGAGCGACATTATTTTGGGCTGCTTACAGTTTGTGTATGGTAGGTTAATTTGTGTTGTATTTGACCAGATAATGGCACCGTACTCTAAATGTGATAGAACCAGCATCTCAACAAGTTGTTTGACCAAGTAATTTGGTATAGAAATTACTTACAATATCTTACTAATGCCATGCCTCTTCCCATTCCCGTTGTATGTGGGGTCTATTAAGGACGATTGTGCTTAATTTAATGCCAACACAGATAATTCTCTGTTAGTGCCACAGCAATGACAGGACTTCCTCTGGTCCTCTCTAAAACATCCAAAGAATTTCAGAGAAAAAATTGTTTCCAGACTTAACTGTCAGGTAAGTGCTGCCTTCATGAGCACGCTCAGTAAGAAATGGATAAAGACAACATTAGTATTGACCCTGCATTGGCCTATGAATTGGTAATGTGCATAGAAATGTGGCTGACAATGTGGTAGACAGAAGCAAATTAAGTTAACGTGACTTCTGCGCTACTTCTGAAATCAGAACCTGGCAGACTTACACTTACACACAACTTTACTGCTCAGATTCAACAAATTACAGCAAACAAGAGCAAAAAGCCATGTGAGGCTGATATATTGGGGGCTGTATTTGCATATGCATTAATTGTAGGTATCAGTCTAACTTTGTATTTAGATTAGTCTTTCTCAAAGGATTTAAAAAGGATTTTAATCAGGGACGTCAGGGTTGAGAGAAGGAACGGAAGAGGGGATATATGTTCTGCAGTCGTAATTCATCAGTTTTTTTCTATATATAATACAAGCTAATTGGAGCTGTCAAGCCTGTAAGAATTTATTACAGTGCACTATTCAAAAGGCTTAGCACAACCTTGATATTTTTAAGAGACATGATTAGTGTGACTTGCAATGAGTGTCAGAGGAAGGAAGAAAAAACGAAATCACATGGTGGAAGTGGAAAAGTCACACTGTAGTGGGTTATCTGACAGAAAATGTAATGAAAAGCATTTGTTTCTCAAGAATTCTCTTCTGTTGAAACATTTTCTAAGGTTTCAGAGGTCAGAAGATGTTTGTTTGATTTACTAAAATGAAAGAGCCCAAAAATGAACAGTTTCGAATGATGAAAACTTCAAATCCTACACAATAAATGATTTAATGGCATTCCACCGTTCCTTCATCCACGATTCATTCACATCTCCTTCATGTTCATCTGGCTCTCAAACCAAAGCAGAACCATCCACCTTCAGGCGCTCAGATCCACTTCTCATCCACTGTCTGACCTCCTTTTATCCTCACACTCTTGGTGCTTCACACACTCCCTCTTTCTCTCACTGTTTTCCTTTTCTCTGTTCCTCTCTTCGCTTTATTCCCTTACTGTCAGCTTTCTCATTTTCTCACAGCTACCTCAGAGTGACGGGAAGAAACTGTGAAAACCTGAAGGAGGGCAGAATTTTAGACTAAGGAGCCTTGTATGCAACGCACACATACAGACAGTCATACCGTCTCAACATCAAATCTCCTGTCATTCTCTGCCTGTCGACAAACCAGATCACTGAGCAGACCACGATACAGAGAAAGGGAGTAACATAGACAGAGAAAGATGTAGGAGACAGAATGTTAAATAGGGAATAAATATTCTTATATGTGTGTCTTTTTGTGCATCAGTACCAGTCTATGCATATTTCTGTGTTGAGAGGAAATTTTCCACACCCATTTCTGTGTCTGTTTCCTCTTCTGGCAAAGCCAGCAGCCAGTCAACCCTCCATGTAGCATCCAAAATCTGTCTGCAAACACTCTTAACAAGGCCCCCAGAGTGTGTGTTTTTGTAAATTTGCTGGATATGTTGACAAGGTCCATTCATTTTGTTTCTGTGAAAGAACAGTGGACATTCTAGTGCACTAAAATAAACTAGAACAGTGTACATGGGGATGTTGATGAGAAAGGTTCATCATCTTTACCATAATACTGGAAGGTCTCAGAACGTCTCTCTGTCTGTCTATCTGTGTGGTTCTGGGAAATTGAGATGTTTTTAAATACCTTTTTTGGTTAAAGTTCCCTTTTTAAAGTCAGGAAGGACTTCTTTAGCAAAATCACCTTGCTTTAGCAGTTACCAGGGGAGGGGCAGCCTTACTTGTCACGATACCATGGCCATGATACACAATGATACCACACTGCATGATGGGATATGAAGTTAAAAACAGGAATGACACATATACTAACTTCTGTCACCTAGATATCGGTATTAATATATTAATTGTTGTTTAAATATTAAAAGGAAGAGATGCAACCAGCCGGTGGATACAACCAATAATTTGGGAGATATTTGTAATTTTGAAATATAATAGTCTTACAATCACTTTGCTATGCCCATGACAGTTGACAGGGAATGCAGTACCACATCGCACGATGGGAAATGAAGGTAAAAACAGGAACAATGCATTTGCTAACTTCAGTCCTTAGATAATGGTAATAATATGTCAATTGTCATTTAAATTTTAAAGAATGATTTACCAAACTATTTTTATGTCAGTACTTATAAAATATAGACTAACATCTTTTCCCAAAAGTCAGCTCCTCCCATATAAAAACTACACAGGTCAATGCACTAGTTCAGTATATTGTTATACTATACTGTGATACTATAAAAACAAGCCAATAAATATACTCCATAGAAGTGTCATATTGTTGAAGACAGCAGCCAATCAGAGGATTAAACCCATTATAAAATGAACCAATATTTACATCATGTTTTTACATTTAAACCAAATGTAAAAATTAATATAGATTGAGGATTAGAGTTTGAGGGATTAGAGTTGATTTTCAAGTTGATCAATATTTTCTAATGCCCTTCCATTATAATAGACAGTATTAGTGATTATTCTGGCCAGACAAACAGGACGGTGTTTCCTGCTGTTGACAAGGAAAGACATCTCTGTCTCAGTCTGCACTCAGGCTGTCTCACTTGCTCACCTTCTCTGTCTGGGTCAGCCAGTGATACTTAATCATCTGTTTCTTTCCAAGCCATTCATCAGCAGATGCATCTGCTGTAACTGCATAAGCATATGGCTGCATTAAATGACGCCTTTGTTCAGTGATCACCAGACCAAGCTAAGTATTACAAAACAATATTAATATGACCATTTTATTTTCTTAGAGGATGAAAATCACATGCTACTAATTGTCATTTATCAACATGTCTTTGAACGTATTGGCCCCTTTTGTGACTGCAAAGTTTAAAAAACGCTATCATGGTTGTTAAACAGTTTAGGAGCTATAACACTAAGCACAGACTGTCTCCTGATTTTGACCAAATCCTGTTTTTTGTGCTAAAAAACATTTTTCCCAGTTAAGATTGCAATAAAATAGGCAAATGAGGACTCAGTACATCACAGAAAGAAACACCAGAAAGAATAATCTGTTTTGATTTTTAGAATGGATTAAAATGACTGGCAGTGCAGCCACTGTTGTGTCTGACATATTTTTAATCAGGCTGTAGGCTTGTACTAAAAAAAAAAAAAAATATATATATCTAAAAGCTAAACAGCAAAAGACGGGAGGCATCAGGTGTGCACTGAGATGGGAGATGGCTTACTCTGGATTTGTAGCAGGCAAACAACACTGTGAATCCAGAGGGTGTGAAAACGTCTGGACTGGAGTCTGTGAAATGCCAGTAGCAGGACGCATGTTTTTCTCTTCCCTTGTGATGGTCTATTCACGGCTGCCGTGTGCATGAACGTTCCTGTCCTTGTTTCCATGGAGACCAAGGGAGGTGTGGAGAATCCTGGAGCCCTTCTGTGGTCACTGGCTTTGTCATGCCTGCTGCCAGCCGCCACCACTTACCTTTAATGGCCCTTCACAGCCGGACACTTTGCAAAGGCACACTGTCTTGACAATGTTAATTGGAAAAACAGGTGGTTCTCCTTTTTTCCAATCCCATCCTTTAGCTTTCATCCTGATTTTATAAGGCATTGTGCCATTAACCATACTTATGTTTGGATGATGCACAGTATACGACACACATTGACTCATGATCACTGAGCTTCAGTCACACTCACTGGCAATAACCTTGAGACAATTAGTTACAATACGTTTTATTATCCCGGCAGAAATAACCTTAATACCGTTGTTTCAATATCGACCTTCATTTCAATCAGTATTATTATTCTTCACATTGTTCTTTTACACAATGGCATTGACCCACTGCTTTGTCTGTTGGGTTGTGTCCTCCTTTTCAGGACTGAGAGGCTCATTTGTTGATCTCCTAACTAGATTAGCTCTTGTCTGATTAACTGCCTGTAACCCCCGCTGCTTGTTGTTGAAGAGGGCTGGGCCGGCTTTACACACAGTCTCGGTATCCTGTTGGTTCATGGCCTTCCATAACACTTTCCCTTTTTTGCACCTGGCACTCTTGACAACGTCAGACATGATTAACTGAAGATGAGAAGAGTTACAGGGGTGAGTTTAACTGCAGACGCTGTGTAGTCAAATACGCTGTAAATCGCTCAGTCATTGCCTATAGAGACCTCGTTACATGCCTATTTTTCCCACATTGGTGACTGTGAGGCTAACGTGGCTGTGATTTTACTGATTAAATACACTGGTAACCGCATTGATGCAAGACGGATTATTCTGAGTGAACCTAAGTGAAGGTGAGATCAAGTTGGTGTGGTTTCTTGCCGCTGCATTTTGTCATGTCTGTGGAGGATGTCATTTTTTTTTTCTTTTTACCAGATTGGCTGTATTTTTTGCTGTCTGTCTTGAATACAAATAATGTCCATGATTCTTTTATACAGTCAGTGAAAGTCAGTTCAATTTGTTTACCTTTATCATACATTAAATGAGTTTTTAACATTCATCTATATTTCTATGTCATTTCCCTTTCCAGAGTATATTTGTGAAAATCTAAATGTTACAGTCGCAACCTTTAAAGGGACTTTGTCTTTCACCTTTTAACCCTTTACCTTTTCATTCTGCCCACTGACTGAGTTATCATGACAGTGTGAGCTCAAAGGACAACAAGGTGAGGACAAGATATGAGGAGGTTGAGCGAGGCGAGTCACAGTGGGGTTTTGAGAGAGAATAATTCATGCATGGTCAGACAAATTCTGCCTCCAAGTGCTGAGATTATGATGACAGGCATCGTGGGGGGACTAAGGACAATAGGATGAGGGACAATTGTGCGTATGAGTGGCCTTTGCAGCCATACTACTCCCAACGCTAACCAATCACTCAGGCCGTCTACGAGAGTGACATTTCAGGAAATTTCCACTGATGCGGGACTGGGGCCCCAGCTGTCAAAGGAGAACGGCAGGGAGGGAATGGGTGGGGTGAAGGGTTTGATGTTGCTTATCAGACTTGGCAAGATCTTGCAGGTTTATGGCTTACGGTGGAGAACATTGATAAGTTCTCTCTCATCCTTTCTTTCTCTGTCGCTCTGCATTATTGCTTGATAGAGGAAACGATAGTCTCTCTGTGATATTGGCAATGTAACATCACAGAGAGACTCGCGGAATGACATTGGTTTTGTTTTCTGAGGTACCTAAGATTAGATATACATTTATGAAACCACATCATTGCGTTGAATGGAGCTGATTTTCTGGACTCGAGAGGGTGTCCGTTTTCAAAGCACCAACATCCATTGTTCCAGTAAATGAAAATATGTGGACCGATCTTCCAAGTGAATGAGCGAAATATTTTAATTACATTATTACATTTATTTTATAAGTGTCCCTTGGCAAAAAGCAAATTTGCTCAGCACCATTATCATCTTTATTTGCAGGCAGGTAGATATATAAAACAACAGTGATAAATTAATCACGAGAAGCTAAAGAATGACTTATAGAGACACCACCTGTGTGTAAAGATTAGTAAATGCAAAATTCTGGATTGGCGGCACAGTAGTGCAGTGGTTAGCACTCGTGCCTCACAGCAAGAAGGTCGTGGGTTCCATTCCAGCACCAGTCAGTGGTGTTGGAATTGAACTCACACCTTT
>JAPTYR010000008.1:23361297-23374309 GCA_029814505.1 Siphamia roseigaster | reverse complement strand
GTGAGAGTGTTGTTTGTCTATATGTTCAGCCCTGTGATGAATTGGCGAGTTGTCCAGGGTGTACCCCGCCTTCGCCCAATGTGGCTGGGATAGACTCCATGCGACCCCCGTGACCTTAGTGAGGATAAAGCAGGTTCAGATATTGAGATGAGATAATTCTGAATAAAAATGATAAGATTACAAAAAAAGACCAATTATAATGGATTAGATTTCTATAGCTTTTCAAGGCACCCAAAGCACTTTACATTAATGATCCATTATTCATTCACTCTCACATTCTCCCTTTGGTGGTGGTAAAGTACATTTGTAGCCACAGTTGCCCTGGGGCAGACTGACAGAAACGTGGCTGCCAATTTGTGCCTACTGTCCCTCTGACCACCACCAAATATTCATACACATTCATACACCAGTGTTAGCGGCACTGGAGGTAAGGAGGGTGAAGTGTCTTGCCCAAGGACACAGCAGTCTGACTAGGACAAAGCAGGATTCGAACCACCAACCCTTCGGTTATTGGACAACCCACTCTACTAACTGAGCCATGGTCACCCCCCCCCAATTATGCATTTCACATATATGTTTATATGTACAAGTTGAAATAAATTCGAATGAAATCCATGAAATATTACAAACCTTTGCTTATTAAGGAGATTTGTATATATTTTGTGAAGAATTGTTATCTATAAGTGTATGTTTCTGATGAATGTAGATTGTCCCACAGCACTTTGATCAGGGGGTAGTCTTGATGGTGCAGAAGCTGAAAGAGACTGTTGTCGAATAAGAATGAACATGAGTACTTAAAATAATTCTGGAAAGTCTCAGCCGATCATACATATATCATTTAACAGACTTTTTGTGTTTTTGTATTGCAAGGAATTTAAATATTAGGAACCAGTCTTCAAGTTTGTCTCGTGGTTAGTTAGAAGCCTTGACATTTACACCTCACCTCAGTCCAGCCCTACCCTGCACTCGGGATCCGATCAGACCAGTTGGTGTGTATGCGTGTGTTGGTGCATGGTGATCATTACTAAGGTGTGAGAAAGATGAGGTGACTAAAAGCATGACCTAGACTTTGTTTATATGTACAGTATGTGAACTTGCTGATGTAGTTGAGTGAGTGTGCTGCTCTGCTGTCACTGTGCACCCACAGTTAGCTTATTTGCATCCAATTAAATCTTTCATAAACTCCAGCTCTAACCTTTCCATGCTCTTTCATTTTCAGATACCATATCAGACAGCATTGCGACCTTTTGCCAACACTAATATGAGAAACGCAATGCGCTAAGTGTAGTAGTGCTGTATTTCCAGCACCAAGAACCTGTTGCACACGCTGGATGTCTGGACAGATAGAAGATCTGGCTGACGGTCAGCCTTGGAAAATTAAACCTGCATGTGCAAAAGCATCCTAGCTGTTACTATTACAAGGTCAAAGATTACTCCTGGAGTCCGTTGGCGAATTTCCAGTTGGTATACTTAATTCCAGTCTGCAGACCTCGTGTGTATAAGATGATAGGAAAGTTGCCGACGAAGTGTATCTTATCACCAGGAGTAACCTTTTTTTTCTGAATGGGACGCTATGAAATTGAAGTCAGCCTCATTAAATATCTCTTCTTATAAGATGCTGTCTGCTGTTCTATTGCCAAAGCGTATGTTCCACCTGTTTGGCATGATTAACAGAGCGACGTAATTGATAGCATTGAGAAATTGATAGTGGTGAGTATTTATATCAACCTTGGGTCAGATCTGCTTCGAGGGTATGGCTAAAAATAGAAAAAGGTGCCTTGCTCTTAAGATTTGTTGTTTTGGTTTATTACTCCTGCAGTTAAGCATCCTCAAGGAAATCACATATTCATTATGGTTTAAGGTCACATTTAACATACTTAGCAGTATTGTCACTTTTATACCTTTAACCTTTATAATTATGACAAAAAGTAAGGTTTAGAAACAACTTGAACAACACCCCAAGTCATTTTAACAAACATAATTATATAATGTAATAAATACTTCAGTCAATTTCTCCATGAAAAAGCCATAAAACAGCAAAGTATAACTTTACTTTAGTATTAAACTTAAATCCTCACATAGACTCCAAGTGCTCAGGGTGGCAGTTGACCTTTTGTCTGTGCAGTGAAGCAATAGGACATGAAAATGTGTGTGTGCGTGCGTGCATGTGTGCGTGCATGTGTGTGTGGGGACTTCAGCAAGACACGACTTTGGGACTCTCTATGTCTAACAGTACTTTCCAGGTGGTTGCTTTGTGTGTTTGTGTGTGTGTATGTGATGATACTTTGATATGTGGCTGGCGTAGTGAGCAAGAGCAGGAGAAGCTCCCCAGGCACAGCACTTCTTGGCACATCCCTATGATCCCATTATGATGGGGAAACTCGACACTGGGGAGGATATTCCACTGCCCAGCAGCTTAGGGAGAGTAACAAGGTTGCGGCTGCATGAACACACAGCACCTGCAGTTCCAGTAACAGGGTCCAGTGAGGTTATGTCTGCATAAACACCCAAGGCAGAACTCCTGCACATTGACACATTGCTGGAAAAAAAAAAAAACCCTTGAAAACACAGACCTTCAAAAATCAGATATAAAGACATATTTTGGAGTTTTAAATGAGTGGACAGCAGTAGATGCACGCGTGCACATCCACTCACACACACAAAAACATAAATATAAATATATATGTACATATTACCCAAGGACTGCACTAATGAACACTCCCATTGCTGAGGTGGACAGAGAGATGATTGGCACAGAGAAAGCATTACACCAGCACATTCAGGCATATGGCATGTGGACCCACTGATGGGTACACACATATGGTGCTGGTGGCTTCTGCTGCTTTGCATGGGAGGAAGGCACTGTGTTCGCCTTTGATCAGACTCCAAATCACAGAGCACAGCACACAGAGTACAGCCTAAAAAATCTCTAACTGTTCGGATTGCCTCATTGCTTCTCATTATAACAGATTTCTTCTTGCACCACCTTTCAGTTTTTTTGTGAATGGCAAATCACATGATGCATCTTAAAATTATCTTCTATCATAACATGCGATTTAATATTATAAAACTGCATATTTTAATTATTTTTTCTATTTTTTTTTGTTGGATGATGAGAGACATTGTGGTGTAAAATAACACAGATTGCTATCTTGTGACCATTATGTCACCCCAAATGAGTCAATGTTCTTTTGGTGTTTATAGACAAAAAATGTTACAGCACTCTTGTCTCTTGACTCCCTCCTGATGCCCACTTTAGATACATCAAGCTCCAGTTGTCATGGCAACTTTTGTTTTCTTGATGTGTGAAGTTCCTGGTATATCCCACTACTTCACCCACCAGAGTTTCTGTCTATAACTGTTCAGTGTTCAGGGACTAAATCACTGTAGAAACCTGTCAGCAGCATCTCAAAAACAACAGACATTTATTTTAATGACAGAGGTACTGAAAGATTTCTCTAATTGGATATATTAACAGCTCTGTAACATCTGTTCTTTATATTATTGATTATTATTATTGGTTAAGACGCAATTGACGAAATATTTTATGCACTGTTTATCTGTCTATGCTTTTTCACTTTCCATTGCTCTTCCATTAGTATCAAGATATGACAGGAAAATCACCACAACTTTTTCCTCTTCAATTAAAATCCACTCTGCTGCCTTCTAACGATCGCCATCAGGAAATAGTGTTTTATTAATGCCCTCCTTCTGCTGCATCTTTAGCCACAAATATTGCTATTCTGTCCACGTCATATTTCCTGTAATATAATTGGACTTGCTGTATATTAACAGTCCTAAATATTTAAGAGTTAAATAGAGAAGTTCACAGAAGAATAATGAAAGAATTTTGCTGTAATTGAAAGTATGAAAAGACTTTTGTCCTAGCATCCCATAAAAAAAATATTAAAAAAAAAAAAAGAATTTAGACATTTCCCACCCATTTTCCCATAAAGCTGCTGGGCTGCATTGTGGTTTGGTGAAATGACTTATTGCAATATGGTATGCCAATATAAAGCAATGTCTGAATAGGAAGACATTGGGTCTTATTGTGCAAGGCTGTGTATTACTGATCCCAACAGACCGTGAAATTGTTTATTCTTCTGCTGCCATTTCTGTGTAAAACAGAAAAGGGATCACTTCCCCCCGCTGCACAGTCGTCACAGCAAGGAACGCCACTTTTTTCAGCCAAGAAATTAACTCCCCATTGATTACAGGAAATTCTTAATCAACAGGCCACTGTATTTTGTTGTTGTTGTTATTTGGATATGCTATTGAAGTCACTCAACTAGCCTCAAGAGATGGTAGAAAATGAGCTCCAACCTATTAAAATGATCGATTATATTTTCTCAGTTCTCTTATTGATTGATGTTTCTTTGCCTGTAGCTGTATTATGGTGAAATAACAGAGAGTACAACGCAGATAACCATTTGATTGTAACATAGAGATAGAAGTAAACCCTTCTAATTTAAATTACTGCTAAATAGTTGCTTGATGGGCTTGTTGTCCTTTGGAGTTATATATCTGATTATTATTTCCACTGAGATGTATACATTTGATTGTGATAGTTCTGTAAAGACAGACAAAATAGTAGTTTTTGGTGTATTTGCAAATGCATGTGCTTTTGGGGGAAAAAAAAATCAGACTTTTGTTTGTGAACAGATGTTTCCAGAGCATGGCGTGGTCAGCAGGTGCATGGACTCCTCCGTTGTCGGTGCTTAGTTACACCTTGTGATCTTCCTGCTTCGTTTTTTTGCCTGTTGATTAATTAACAGCACGTCTTCGATGTGACCCACTTACTGTGTTGTTGTGCGTGAATTTTCATGGTGATATATGCTGTCTGCTGAGGAAAATAAAAAATACCACGCTCGCTCTATTCTAATCAATTCTCTTCACCAAAATGAAAGGAGCACGCTTTCCCCAGTCAGTCAACCATTTGAGACCCCACCTCAAAGCCAGTGCTCTCTCTGCCCGCCTTTGTATGTATGTATGGATGCTCATTCCCTTCACAGAGAATGTCTGTCTGCCCCTCAGTGGGGAAACCATGGAAGGACATTTTGGTCTGGTTTGAAGGGGACTGCTTGGTCGTGACACACATTTAGGTAGGTTATTGGTAGCTAACTGGGTTAAAGCGCATGTCTCACGGTGCATTTTGCTTATCCTGAGGGGAGGCATTAGAATAATTTAGATGATGGAATAGAGTAAAAGGGGAAAAAAAAGGGGGTAGATGTGGAAAAACAAGAAAAGAACAAAGCCAGAATTGACATATAAATGATGAAGAGGTGGGGGAAAAAAGAAAACAGTGAATTTTGCCTTTAGGTTAATGATCAGAATAAAAAATTGAAAACTCAAACACCTGGATGAGCCTTGCAGGTTTATAATCAAAGTGCAAAAGGAAGTGGTGCTTGTTGATGGATTAGATTGAATCTTTTATAGTGTCCTTGGTCAGTTGAAGGCATTTTTTTTTGTCTTTACTTTATTTCTTTCCTGTCCTTGCCCTCACCTCTTTACATTTACCATTACTTTTTTTTTTTTGGATGTACAGTAGATTTATTGTATGATTATTTGTCTAAACCCTTCCTCCTCATCTCACCGCATCTCCCATGTAGAACCCCTGAGGGTAAGTCTGTGTAGGTGGTGTTGGAGGGATTCTCTGACTCTGTGGGTGGATCTATTTTCCATCAGCTTGAACAATTTGCTTTTTGACCCTGCACCTTTTCACACTCCTGTCCCTCCTCCAGGCATTTTAACCCAAGTTTTCTCTGCAACACACAAGTCTAGGTTCTCTTGTACTGTAGAGTTGCAGTACTCAGATACAGCCAATATAAAATCTGACTTTGTTGTGTTTGTTTTTTGGTAAAATGTGGTGTTAGTTGAAGACAGTGTGAAACCCTTAGGCCGAGAACTGAAATGTTCAGTCTTAAAGTGTGAAAATACAGACCCCATGAGAGTTATTTAAGAAACATCTTTCTTATTTTCTCATATCCCTCAAATGTCTTCTCATAAATGACATTTAACATATTTTTGCCTTAAATATCAGCGTAGTTGCACTATTTTTACGGGTTTTAGGTGCCTTCGGTGCTGTCTTGGTTCCAGCATTTTCTCTACATTTGTTTAAGAGCGAGTTCACATCAATTTAGAGAAATGAAAGTTTATATTTTACAATTAAGAATAAAATATTTCATGTCATTTTAAGCATAATTACCACCATGTCCGTGTTGCAGTCCTTCATTTTATAGTCATTTGGCTCAGGTGGAGGTAACGCAGCTAATTAGGACGATTACTGCTTTTGAACACTAGAGGGAAGCAGAGCACATAAAATAAGCAGCATCATAGATAAAGCCCATTTTTTTTTACCTCTTTTATAGTGATCAGACATGGTAGACTTTGTGAATGAACACAAACTTAATAGACATCAGTATCTTTACCAGCGTCATGACATTACACATATGAGTGTGGGAATGAAAACTGAAGTCACTGAATAACCACTAGGTCATTCAGGGGTCATTCAGGATGCTTATCTAAGATACCAGAATGCTTTGTCAGTAACTTGTGACATTTCTTTAGTGTCTCCTTTTTTTAAAAAAAAAAAGTACTACTGAGAAGCCCTAAAAAAAACAAAAAAAAAAACACAAGGTATGAATTTAATTCCCTGAATACTGGTTATTTTTTAACCTCAAACTGACCTGCCCAGCTCTAACCCTCCAGATGCTCAGCTTTTATTGTCAGTGGAGACTTACTATTGTAGCTGCTGGGGTCAAAAGGGCCCAACAGATTGACGCTGCTGGTTGATTGGTCATGCTGCACCTGTGGGACCAATAATAGGGGAATACACATATGTCAGGGAGTATCCATCTCCATAGCTGAAAGACTGACCCAAGAAACGTCATCTCAGAAACACATGAAGACTCATGAGGAAATAGAAGCCTTGCATGTGAGCATGCCAATGTTAAAGTTTATTAAATAAACACTTAAAATGTATATAGGGTCAATGAGTTTGTGTAACATTCAAGAATCTTTCAAACTGATCATTTAACTTTGTGGAGTCAAGCAAGAAAGTTGCTATTTTAATGTTTAATAGTTCTCCATTTTTTATCTTTGATAGATTAGATAATATCTTAATCAATAATGCAATTAATATACCAAACAAAATCTGGAAAAAAATTCTCTTACACACTTTTTAAATGAAGTTAATGGTTATGAAGTACTACTGCCAACCACAACCACAGTGAAATACAGTATACTACTCTGTTTATGACTAAATATAAGAACAAAATTAATTATCACACTAATGCTTTCCTTTTAAAAATTCAGTTATAATATTTTTTTAATATTTTGCTATGATTTGTAGTTGCTTTATTTTGTGTGTGTGCGTGTGTGCGTGCGTGCGTGTATGGCATAGTGCCTGAGAAATGGTGGAAAATGTCCAGTAATCATTTACTTCTAGAGTTCACCGGCCACTGGCCAACTCTGCTCCATTGTATTTGTGGATTTTCTTTGCCTGAAAAGTGCTGTCGTTTGAAATCGTGAACACCTTGGCACTGATTTTTACTACAAGAACAGCTGTAGGGAAGTAGCATCATTTGTTGGCCGTCGAAATTGTGAATGGGGTTGTATAAGTGAATGAACTGTTAAATAGTCAGTAATAATGTCTTTGAGATGTTGTTGTTGTTGCACAATGAGAGAGATGTTTGGACTCTTGCCTCACAGTTCAAATTTTATTTGTGGTGCTCTTTGAATATTTCTCCCTGTGATTATTCTTTTATCAGGATGGAAAATGTTTATCATGTGCACATAAGCGTCTCCCTTCACATACACTTATGCACATATACCCAGCCCCCTGCTTTCCCCCTGCCCAATCCCTCTTCTTACCTCTCCACGCTCCTTATCCATCCATCCTGTTCTCCTTGAAGGCACCTGATTGGCCCTCGCCTAGCAACCGCATGATAATTTGCCATAATGTGACACCCCCTGATGCATGGTGGGGGGCTTCATCCCCCCTTAATGCTTGTGGCTGGTGTTTGGGGTTGAAAAGAAAGAAAATTGAAATGGGGAGGTTGAATAGATTTGGGGAAGTGAAAGGGGAATTTCATGCTCGTATCGTTACATGACTGGTGTCCACCCGCCAAAACCTGTCACATGTCCCTGGAGGCTTTTTCTATCAGTGGTGACCGATGATATTCTTTTCTCATTTTTGCCTTTCTCCATATGGCTCCCATGTTGTCCATATGCAGTACATTTTCATCAGAAGACACAGGCATGTAATGAGGCAGCCTTCTGGTTATGGCAGGACCCAGTCAGGCTCATAGGTGCCTCTGACACGCAAGCAGGCAGCGAAAGAAACACAAAGATGGCCGCTGCGTGCTCCGTCTGTCTCCACGTTGCTATGTCTGACGTGAGCAGAGGCAATGTGAAGGACATCCCAAACAAGACATCAATTTTTTTTCCCTCTTTTCTTCTCCCAGAAAATCAAACAGGCTCTTTTGTTATTTCACCATTTCTCTCTGACTAGATCTTCCTTTCTGTACCCCTCCTCCTCCACGTCCTCCTTTTTTTCCCCTTGATCCATCCCTCTATTTTCAACAAAGACCAGAGTGATTTAATGCAACAAAAGCTCTTCTGGTTCTGTTTGACCTCTCCATCATAACGTCAGTGGACCCAGATGGCGGGATGACCACAGTTAGAAGCAGTGAAGAACAGGACTCAGAATCTACTGCACAGAATCTACATGAATCCAGTCTCAGAAATTTTGATTTTTATCATCCCAAGACAACATCATCACAGCATCCCAAGATGAATATCTCTAGGTTAGAGTGTGCTTGTTAAACAAATACTGCCCATCTATTCTGGGCATGTACTCCATGTCTTGCATCCAACACCCTGGGCACTGTTACAACATTTTATAGACAGTAACAAAATTATTGGCAGACTGATTTATCAAGAGCTGTAGCCCTAATTGCAGTTACAAAGCATGTCAACAGGACTTTCTATATTCAGTTGAATAATTAATCAAAATACCACCCACAGTACAATACATCCAAATTGCAGGAGCTGCAGTTTTTTGATAAAGGAAAAAAAAAAAAAAATCACAATATAGCATTATAAATTAAGCTTGGTGCTACAGAGTTACCCCAGCCTATAAAAACATGTTATCCACATGTATGGTATTATGCTGAGTTGGTAAAAACTACAGGGGGGAAAAAATCACATCATCACAATTATTTAAAGGAAAATACCAACTTTAAAAAAAAATAGGCTTGTTAAAACCCTGGCCGAGATTAATGTCAGATAATTCTTACCGGAATGTTGAAAAGTCCCCATAAATCCCTTTTTTTGGGGGCATCCAGCCTGGTCCAGCAGTTAGCCATGTTGCTAATTCTGAATCATTCTACAGTGGACCAGTAATGACAATTTAAAAGTGCCGCAAATGATCCACTAACCATTCTGAACTTTTCCTAGTAACAGTTACGCTGCATTGATTCTGCAGGGAAACCACCACAGAATAAGAACACCACTCCAGTGGTGAAGACAGATCAATGCGCCCAACCGCGCTATAGTTCCTACTTTTAATCTGCTCCTAAAATCTTTTTGTGTGCTCCGAAATCCAGATTTCTCCACGGATCAATTACTGGACTCATGAGACGTTACTAGGAAAAGTTAGAAGCGGTTAGTGGATCATTTTTGGCACTTTTAAATTACAGCTACTGGTCCACCGTAGAATGATTCGGAATTAGCAACATGGCTAAGTGCTGGACCAGGCTGGACCCCCAAAAAAGGGATTCACGGGGACTTTTCAACTCTGGTAAAAATCATCTGATATTAACCTCGTCAAGGGTTTGAACAAGCCTATTTTTTAAAAATTTGGTATTTTCCTTTAAGAAAATGATTCAGTAATTACCATTTAATGCATTTTTATCCTAATTTCTATGTTTGCTTTTAGATACATTAACTTATTTAATTTGTCTTCATTCACTTGTCTCACTGTTTGTCTTTCATTCATTCAATCAGTGAGACAGTGAGTTGTTCTGAAAATAAGTCAAGTACAAGCAGTTGCAGTATCAATTGGTGAATAATTGTCCACTCTTGGCATTCTCCTTTCACTGAATCCAAATCTGTGTAAATGGATGGATGAATGAATGGATGAATAAATGTCTTTGCACAGTTGCTTTCATCACAATTTCATTTCTCTCCCTCCTCCCTCCTTGGCTTCATCTGCATCCTTAACATGTTCTCCCCATCCCCATTTGCTGGTAGTGTGTGATGCTGGGTAGGTGGGGGTTATATCAACACATGCTCACACACAAATGCATAGATACATAATCCTGATGTTTTTCTATGCCACCATTTTCATTCCCTTAAGTGATGCCTTCACTTCATTCACACAGATATGGACTTTTTTTTCTTTTTTTTCCTAACCAACACTGTCACCGGAGTATCGGGCAGGGCACAGCAGCGGGGGACCAGAGTGAAGGAAGAGAAAACATTTAAGAGGACGGACTGAAACATAGCGTGGTTGCCGTGGTAACCGTTCCCCTCGCACCCTCCCTCCGCTCTCTCTCTCTCTCTCTCTCTCTCTCTCTCTTTCTCTCTCTCCTCCCTCCACCTCTGTGCTGGTGATGCTCGTGTCTCTTTTCTCTCCATCCGGTTTGTCCTCACCTCTCCTGGACACGCTCCTCTCACACTGCCAGCGGATGACACATGAGGAGGAGGAGGAGGAGACGAGGAGAAGCCGCTGTCTCTTCTCTCTCCTTCCATCACTATAAAAAAAAGAGAGAACCAGACCAGACCAGAGCAACAACCAAAAGAAAGGACATACACAGGATATACATATATACATAAAAAAAAACCCTACTCTTCTCCATTCTCCTTTTCAAGGAGGGCATTTTTCTTCCCTTTCCCCCCCTTTCCTTTTCTGCCCCGATTTTTTCCTCTGAGATCCCGGTTTTGTCAATTACGGCCCCTGAACTTCTCTGGGATTTCAGGTGAGGCACGCGTGTGTAGTGTGTGGTGCTTCTCCGTTTTTTATTACCTATCATGGCTCACGCGGCCTCCCAATTGAAGAAGAATCGGGGGGAAGTGGATGTGAATGCAATAGAGGACGAGAAGGAGAAGCGGAGGAAGAGCAGGAGAGCACAGTCCCGGGAACAAAAGAGAAAGGTAACAGACGAGGGCTGGCTGGTTGGTGGCTTCATCCACTCTGCTCTGCCAGCATCATTGGAGCGTTACTGTGTGTGCGTTTGCATCTCTCTATCTCCTTCAGCTTGATCAACTAGGCTTGGAGATTGCCTCATCTCACACACGCACATGCATACTCATGTCCATGTTTTAAGTCCATTCATAACCTGGCGAGACATATTTCATCTTGACACTACCCGGGTGTCCATTTTTTTACATGCCTTGTGAATGTGTGTGGTTGGTGTTGGTATGCATGTGGAGTGCATGCAGTGTTTGTTTCTACACACGTGACAGTGCATATGAGCT
Organism: Siphamia roseigaster; assembly: GCA_029814505.1. Classification (NCBI taxonomy): domain Eukaryota; kingdom Metazoa; phylum Chordata; class Actinopteri; order Kurtiformes; family Apogonidae; genus Siphamia; species Siphamia roseigaster. The sequence continues at coordinate 23,362,828 of JAPTYR010000008.1, read as the reverse complement.
CAAAGTCGAAATTATGTCACCTGTTAGTGCATGATGATGAGGTGCAAGCTGTTTCAATGTAAAGTGCATTGTCTTTTCCTGCCTCTCACTCTTTTTGCCTTTCCAGAAATGGTCTATATCTCTCAAGGACTTGTTTAATATTTTCCTCATCTGCGCTTTCTTATTTTATTAGAAACACACACAGTTGTGGCTATCTGGTACAGAGTGTCTTACACTAAGCCAGTCACTGCTCAGATGACTGTTCAATAACATTACTTGGTACTGTCGCTGTTTTAAGTCAGTTTTATGAGTTATACACTGTCTGAGGTCATTCATGCTTTTATGAATTGGAAATAAGTACAGATGTCAAATGGGACAAACTAGTGCTAAGATGCAAAAGAATCACCCTAGCTCATTTCTTCCCAGTTGTGCTTTGTAAGTTCCAGGTTTTTGTACCTTCTTGCATGTGTTTGTGCGTATGTGCATGCATGCGTTTGTGTGCATGGATGCACAGACAGCCATGTATAATGCATACACGACTGATTTATTGATGACAAAGCTTTTCATGTGATGGAGGAGGAAGTGAAATGCACGTGGATCCCCCTCCTCTTCCTCCTCTCCTACATGTCAGCTCTTTACTTTGGACAAGGCAGCAAGTTAAAAAAACGCAAAATAAAGATATATTGTAATAATAAGATGTCAAAGCATATTATAAGCTCCCACAGGAGCAAATTTTGGTTATTTTATGTATTTTAAACAACTGTCGACTTTCTGGACTGACCTATTACCCACTCTGGGATTCGTTGCATTCTGCATACTGGATATGGAAGTATTTGACCATGAGAGATCTATTCAATAACAATGACATTTACTGTACTTTGTGCCCATGGGTGCTTGGTTTTGAATTATGCTGTTGGTGATGATATTTGACCTCAGCATAAACATGAAGCTGGCTACCATAGCCTAATCTTTCCTAAAAACCTAAAAAAAAAATGTTTAAGGCAAGTGGATGTACGAATTTAAGGCAAGTGTTATATTTGTTTTGGGAAAGTTGCATGTGTGTTGAGATTTTGTAGTTAAATGATGGGTAGTGTTTCATAGGAGGAGAAAGAGGAGAGAGGAGGGTTGTATTGATTGGATTGTGCAGAGCGCTGTCCATGAGAATAATAAGCTTTCTCTTCCCACCTCGGCCTGCCCTGTGTCCTTCCCTCTGTCCTCACACCAATCTACTCTGTCTCACTGTCTTTCTGTCTCTCTTTTACCCTTTTGTTTTTCTGACTTTGTCTCTTCACTTTTGGCTGGACTCACCATCTCGCTGTCCATACACATAGGTCCCACTTTGACTTGTGATTAGTGCTGTTGTTTGGCTTGCGCTGCTATCCTTTTATGATACACTGTCGCAAAACAAAGTCAAATTCTTAAGTTCATTTGTTTCTCAGTTGTTTACTTGAGTGATGTAGAGCTCCTGTCACTCACTCTGCACACAAGTTAAGGACACTTAATGTCCTTGTTTCCCTTGAGTCCTGTATTTTTTGGTTTTTATGGGCAGCTC
>JAPTYR010000008.1:23336862-23347636 GCA_029814505.1 Siphamia roseigaster | reverse complement strand
AGCAATACATGGCGAGCTCACTCATTTTTAGGTCCCATGTAGCGGAAGTAAACCAGAAGTCACTGGGACACTCAATAGACCCTTTCACAGTTTGTAAACAATGTGATGTATTTTGGAGGCTGGGGCTTAACTGGAGGCAAAACATCTTGAACATGCTAGCTTTTCAACATGGATTAGCATGTTTTTGCTGAGATGGATGAAGAAAACAAACATTTTAGTGGATATGTGAGTATACTCATTTTCCAAGACCATGAATGTTATTTTAAAAAGTTGACTCTAGCTGATGGGATGACATTCCCAACCCCTACACGATCACTCGCTGGATGGACAGGAAGTCAGTGGATCGTCTGTGGGGGCTAACGTAGCATGAAATGTCTGCCTGAATAACGTTGAGTCAGCAGTAGGCATTAGTGTTTAAATGTAACATGCATCCCCAAATTATAGATTAACATTATTCAGTCACTATTTAGCCTAGTCCATAATGTTATCCAGGCTGAAACACTGGCCCTTTAAATGCACTTGAGCAACTTCATGCCTCACACCCTCCACGTTTGGTGGCTGTGCTGCTCTGTCCCATTCAACCAATAACTGATCATTTTATGTAATTGGCTTCAAGTTTGGACATGTTTTCAGTATGGACTACAACTGCTGCTGCTGACAAAGAATTATGTCATACATGGAGAAATATTTTTCAGAAGTCTTGACCTTAAATGTGCAAATGTCTTGGAGGGTTCTAATTCTAACTTTATGGACTATTGCAGTCCAAATACACAAATACATGTAACAGAGATTAATAAAAGTATGTTTAGCAACATATGAAGTCAAAACAAATAATTAATATTGATAATACTGAATAATGATTTTGTAAGCATGGGTCATCCATGCTTACAAAATCATTATATCAAAATCAATATAAACAAAATACATCCTAAAGACAAACTGAAAAAGTTAATTGAAATTATAGTTATTATAATATACATTTATGAAATGACAATTCTCATCATTGTTTTGTAGCCTGGCCCCCTGTTAACAATGAAACACCTGATTTTAATATGTCCAGATGCCTTTGTCCACATAAATTGTCTATAAAACTGGAATGAATTTGTTTTCGGATATTGTCTTCTTAGTATTCCCATTATACCCAGTTATACTTCTCTTTCTTGCTATCAAAAAAAAAAAACAAAAAAAGTTTAAAAAAAATCACATTGTAACCATTGTTTCATGAGAAAAGGTATTTATTAGGTTTTATTAGAACTTTATGGGCAACATTGTCGTTTAACATATTTGATTGTCATTACTATTTATTGTTTGCTTGTTTAAAAATAATAAACATTGATTTTTAAAAGATTAAATCATTGTTTGTATAGGAGCTGTGATGAACACTAATATAACTGACAATCAAACACATACTTGGCATGACCTGCGCTGAATGCCCCTCACAGCCAGTCTGGTGGGTTTCAGCCCCACAATGCTCCAGTCCAGTGGGTTTCAGCCCCACAGCTGGCTCTAGTCCAGTTATCAGTTCCCTCTTTCAATTATCATGTCCACCTGGTTGGAACCACATTGCACAGCTGGGTGCATTGATAATTAGCCTTATAAAAGGATCTCAGTCACAGTTGTGTGTCATTTCTGTTGGTCACCTTCGTCCTTCCATAACCCGGTCATTTCTACTCATCATTCTGGGACTTGGACTGATCTTCCCCAGGTTGTGTTTTGGTTTTGTTTTTTCCTCTGTTTGTTCATTTGGTTGTTGTTTTTTCAGTTATTAAATCCGTGTCTCCCATAAGCACCATCCATTTGAGTCCTTCCTTCCTTCCACACATCCACCCACTAGTGTGTTGACCTGTAGGGATCCACTGGTTCCAGATGTGGCCGTTTTTATTCCGTCGTGTATTTGTGCATACTGTCCCACATTTGTCCAGCAGTCACAACCATTTCGTTCTAGTTATGGCAAAATGACTTTATAGCTATAATATTCCAAAATTACTGATATCTCCCCAAATATTGTTCCTATCAGCTTGCTATTTTCACTAATATCTTTCTTGACCAAAAATGCAAGAATATGCCAAACTGCAGCAGTCAGCTCTTTCTGTATTTTGTGTGACTCCCCAGACACACAAGCACACAGAGGCCACTTGGCTTTTATAATATACAGTTGTGGAAAAAAAGTTTTCAGATAACTTTCAAATTTCAGAAATCTCGAATATTATTATAAATATTTGAGAAAGTATTTTTTTTGTATTTCAAAAGGTATGGCTGCATCAGATAGACAGTGACAAAAAGATATCTCTAAAAAAAAACTGAATTAAATTCTTGACCGTTTCAACACATCATGTCCTGGTTATGTTTCATTACTTCACTAAAACATTCAGTTTTAACCAGACGAGAGCAACTGCAGAAGTGAGCGTAACTTTGACTTAATATGACTGTGTAATATATTTTATTGTATTAAATATTTTATTTTCTCACTTTTATCTAACATTTAGTGCCTAATTGATCAAATTATTTAATCATGACTAATTTAATTATTACAACATTCAGTCAGTGATCATTCTACATTTTGAGAAATGATAATACACTAATCGCTCTTTCACGGTCAGTGTCTGAGGTGAAGTCTGTCAGTGAGGAGGCTTCATCTGATGCTCTGAGACACGGCGTTATGAGTCAGGTTGTTGGTAGCGTTGCTGACGAGGTTGCTGTCACCGTTTGTGTGTGTGTGTTGCTGACTGGGGATGCTGTCAGCTGTGTGTCAGCCATCTTCACACCCACGATGCACTTTCAACTTTTCTGGGAGCTTTCCCTCTTTGACAGCCAAATGGACGCTCCAGCTGTAAACACCTGAACACACACAAGTTGCTGAAACGATCAAATAAATGAAGAGCGGGAACTAAGCAGAAATGACAGCGTCCAAAAGCTTTCCTCATCCTTCCTTTTAAGGGACCAGTCTGACATGTTATCAAATGTGGCTAAATATTTTGATTTGTAAAGATAAACTTGCTTAAATGTGGTGCCTGATCTGTTCAAGCTGTGTAATGAGTTTTCACAATGATTAAAATCATGACAAATAGTTCAGGTGTTAGGAATTACTGTATGAGTTGAGGTGAGATGCAACTATTCAATGCAACTCAACTACAGGGCTGGTAATGCTGTAGGGTTGGGTATGATGGTGAACTTTAATTACCCCCTCATGAAAACGAAATTGTCCTCTCAAGATGAAATAACTATTAAAAAGTAAAAAAAAAAAACTAAATAAATACACAATAAATAAGTAAGGCTTTTTCAACAAAGTAGTCATAGTAATAAATAAAAAAAATACACGTAGTAAACCAGTTCAGAAGTACAGTAGTACAGTGTGTATGCTCCTTTAATTATATGGTGTCTGTATTTATGTTTTCTACATTCATGTGTCTGTACAATGCATAGCTTCTTTGTGTATGTGTGCCTGTGTATGTGCAGAATACACAATCCATGGCAGCACAACATGTAAGAGACACTTCAAGGTGAGCTGAGTGTGTCAGTGGAAACCAACAAAGTTGTCTCGAACTATTGAGTTGCATATGAGACTGTTGTAGCCTATATGAAAATAAATGAGTGTGGATAAACTTTGCTTCTATACTCTATTTATTGTATGTCATGTTTGATTAAAGGAAGAACATGATAAGGATTATTGAGTTTTGTGGAGAATTTTGTTAGTATTTGAATTTTTACAGAAGATAAAAGAAGACGACAACAGACAGAATACTAAGAGATCAGACAAGATGGACTAAAAAAGACGCTAAATTTACCACAGCAGATCAAATTCTCTTGAGTGAATATAGAAGTCAGACAGCAGAGAACTGAAACTGAATACAGCTGCTATGCTATGTGTGTTTTTGTGTGTGTTTGCACTCTGTTGGCTGCTGAGGCTGAGCTAACTGACTGTACCCATCAGTCAAGGTTGTGTCTTATTATAGGTCATTAGTCTCTCTGCTCAGCTGCGACCTTGACTCGAGCATGTTTATGTACCATAGTAGGCAAAATGAGTGTGTGTGTCCGTGCGAGTGCGCACCTAGGCTGCTAAGTGCGTAACACCACTCTGCTGCATGCACAAAAAATACGTTCAGGAGTACTCAGTGTCTTTTCATGCGTTGGTTCTAATGTGTGTGTTTGTGCACACGTGTGGCTGTAGCCTTGAAGCGTAGTCAGTTCAGTCTAGGTCTGATGGATGGGTGGACACCAGAGGGGTCGCAGAGGGTCAGCCAACAGGCCCAAATACAGAGGTGGGGGCAGGGAATGCTTACAAGGATGTCACTCACACATTTTCACGCCACAAGACACGTTGATCTCAAGTAAAAGTGCTGCCGCGTATGATAAAAAATTGTGTGGTGTGCAGTACAAAAGGCTGCCAACACTCATTAACAGATTGTTTGCTTTCAGGTACTTTGACAGGGTTACTGTGATTTGTAAGTTTGTTTTGCATGCACTAGGCTATATGATGTGAAAAGTTAGATCATTTTAGCAGTTTATATAATGTTGTGCAAAAGATGGAGAGGGCTGATCCTTTTTCTAGTTTTGGTGTGTATTTAAATGCATCAGTATTATTATGGAAGTATTACTCACTACCACTATTGTGATGATGAGAATTAGCTTCAGCAGAAACTATGTCATCTGAGTCACCTCAAAGCCTTTTTTTCCTGTTTTGTGCTACACTGAATCACATTTTTGCAGTGAATTGTTTTAGTTGCGCAATGTTCCCCTTTTTCACTGTGAAACTGGCACAGCATCAGACTGGAAAATAGATCAAAACCTTGCATCTGTATCATCCTAAACAGTTACAATGCTGTCTATCATTTAAACAGTAACTTGGTGATGACCTGTATGGTACTGTATGAGTACAGCAGTGTAATGCACAGTTACTGCAGGTTACTGTATTGCTGTACATCAGTGGATCAGGTTCTTATTTCAGTGCCCCACAGAAAGAAAATAGCCGACAAAAATCAAGCTAGAGAGGAAAAGAAAGAGAGACATTCTGGATCTTCCTGTACCCCTCCCTTTATCGATTTCCGTGTCCCATGTCCTTGTGCTAAACACAGCATGATTGGTAGAGTGACTCTGAATATAAGAACAGGTTACTGTTAGACAAATAGCAAAACGAAGTGAATAACAACCAAAGCTGTCTTTTTCTCCCTGTGTAAACTTTCTAGGATACTTTCAACACTTGAGTACAGATATCCTCCAATGTATTAATCTAAATTAGTTTAAACAGACAAGCTGAATGGCTCCTTTTCTTCTCTGTCCACTTAAATAAATTAAAATCCTTCCTCAGATCACACTTGACCCTGCTGACCCCACTGACCTTTAGTGTCACCGCATCATTAGTCTTATAGAACATAGATACAATACGTGCTAAAGCAATTAAGAAATTTGTTGAAATCACTGTTTTAATGCCAACTATTTAACATCAAACATTGCAGGTGTTTTTATTTGTTGTTTTTTTATTCTAAAAACCCACATTGCTTGTCTTGTTGCCATGTCTGTGGAGCTCTGCTGTTATGGATTTGGGCCTCCCCTTTAAACAGCCTATTACTTTGTATTGCCTGAGGGTCAGCTGGCTGTAACAGCATCTAATGACCTGTTTGGTGAGCAGAAATGCCCAAATGTGAAAGGTCATTCCTCCAGAACAGGAGACTATAAGGTTTAATAACCCTTAGTATTCTTAGAAGAGTTTAAATGGATTCGAAAAAACTGGTAAAGGGAGGATCTACAGTTGTACTGCTTAGCATGTGAACAGTAGCTGCAAGAGGAGAAGAGAGGAGTGGAGATATCAGATGTGCAGGTTTCTAGCATTCATGGATGACATAAAGGTCATGTCCTTAATAATATTTCTGGGAATCTGATGGATTAAATGGTATCAAATTGAGTTTATGGCATTTGTGAGGATATTCCGATATTCAAATGACTACAAGCTTAGATCAGCACCAGAACATCTTCGAACAAAAGTGGATAGACTTTGGATTTATGACGTTAATATTTCTCAATTCTTGTCAACAGTTTTGATCAGTTCCAACAAATAAAACTAATTTTTCCTCACCATGCCAATTTTTTTAATCCGTCTCCTTCCTCATTTATATTCCGTGTTAAATCATTTCTGCCAGGGTCGACCAGCAGTTGGCCCCATGTCAACGTGGGATCACAGAGGACAAAAATATCATCCCCAAAATGTTTTAAAGCGCTTACTGTGCCGTTGGTGTGCATATGGTTTAGGTGCATGCGTGCACAATCGTGACTGTGTCTGCCTGCATGTGCGCATGTGTGGTTATACTTGCTGTGTGGAGACTAAAGGGGGTTCAGGGGGGACAGATGGCTCGTGGTCTGCGCTCGTCTGGTGCACGCTGCCTGCCAAAGATCAGGCAAAAACACTCTAGTCCATTCAGCTCTGTTTGACTGGCCAAAATCACAGACCTCTCTCTTTTACAGATCATGAGCTACTAAAATAGTTTTACGCTGGCATCTACAGAAATGATATTTGCTAAATCAGTTCTTTTCTTCTTTTGGGTAGTAGTAAGTGGCAGACACATCCAGTCTCTTAGCCCTTGTCTATTTATTGGATTTTCAAGTTGAAGAAATGTCATCCATCCATCCATCTTTATTTATTTATATATTTTAATGATGCACCGATCGATTGACTGCCGATCATGATCAGCAGATGTGGCTTAAAAATAGCCTGATCGGCGATCGTAAAAACATGCCGATCAAAAAGCCGATCACGTGACGTAATTTTCCAGCGACCATTTTTTTCAAACTGGACAACAAGCTAGCCTACAGTACAGGTGCGTCTCGACAGCACAGTGACATCTCCTGTTTGGATTTTCTTCAAAGTCTGTGAGAAAGATGTAAAACTTGCCGTATACTAGATGAAATGGAAATTTAAAGTTCCGGCAGTGATCGGGAGTGATCGGCAATCAGCAGATCAAGTTTTTTGGTGACCGGTATCGGTGATCGGGCCAAAAAATGCTGATCGGTGCATCACTAATTTATTTATTTATTTATTTACAGCCACCACTAAATTAATGCTGGGCCAATTACGTATGTGACAAAGGTGTTACTGTTTACAGTTCATTTGCATTATAGATTTGATTACATTACATTACATTGATTCCATCCATCGATTGGATGGAATTGGATTGGATTTCATGAGATTAGAATACATTTAGGTTAGATAAAGCTATTGATCCCACAATGGGGAAATAAACTACTCAACACAGCAACAGGATGAAGTGCAAGAAAAAAATCCCCATGTATGAAGATACATAATAGTAATAACTAACTAATAATATTAGTAACTAATAAAATTCTATGGGCAATTTTAATAGTATTATATTAATTTTATATTTACATTATAACACTGTCAATTTTTTTTTTTTGCCTCTTACAATCAATGAAAATAACACTTCTTAGCCTGGAGCTCAGTCAAGAAAACAGCCATAATAGAAACAATAGGAGTGTTTGTTTTTTCCTCTACTGTTTTCATTGTTACTTCTTTTCTTTGACTTTGAATATTTTTTCGAACCAGCAGCAGGTTTTGGCACCCCAGGTCATGACCTTTCATTTGCACTTGATTTAAAGTCAATCAGAAAAGTAATTCCAGAGACAAGAGTGTTTAGTTATTTTAAACTTTTGATCAGCCCCTTGTGGGCAAACTAGAAATGGCAAATTGTCCAAAATCAAACCAAAATTTCTTTCTCTCCATAATATTCATTGATATGGAAAACATGGAATTTATTAACCAAATATCTTTAAAGTTATCACGTTAACATGAAGGATACCCAGTGGGGCAAGTGGAGCCGATGACAGTGGTCATCAGTGGACCAAAAACATAATATCCCCAAACGAAGTTTTGGGGATATTATGATATTATAATAAGTATCTCTTGTAAATAAGAATGATGCCAATAGCTCAGATAAGATACTTTGCAGGATATTAGAGGACTGATGTAAATGTACAGCTCTGGGTGGTGGTTGTGTGAGAAGTGATAATGTGGATAAGAGGCTTTTAGACTCAACTTTTTCCTCCCCATAAAGTCTGGAGTCATGGCCATTAGTCTACTAAAAGGCTCTCAGTGGAAAGATAATTGTCACATGCACACACTGTGGTGCATGCACTCATTCAAGTATGATATATAACATGCAATGTTTTTTATGGATCTGTTTTATTAGTGCTGCAAAATTACTGCCCTGACCCCGAAGAGGAGGAAAGGGGTCGTCTTTTTGGTTCAGTTTGTTTATTAACTCTAGCAGCAAAACTATTGGTTGAATTCATACCAAATTGGGTTTATAGATTGCCAGCGACCCAGAATGGATCTGCTTATATTTTGGGAACAGTAGGTCAAAGTAAAAAAATTATTTAATGTATTTTTAAATTCTTTGTTTCCAGTTTACTGAAAGTATAATGGGTGAAATTTCACATATTTGTTGCAGCAGAAATATTGGTTGAATTCATACCAAATTGGGTTTATAGATTGCCTTTAGCCCAGAGTAGATGTGGTTACATTTTGGGAAAATTAAGCAAAAGTTCACACTTTTAAAAATTAATTTTAAAATCTGTTTGTTTGTTTTTTTTGTACCCACTTACTTATAATGGGCGAAATTTCAAATGTCTATAAAAACACCAATCTTGTTTCATTTTACTTCAAATTTGGCACATATATAAAGGCAATTGATATGCTAATATCACCACATGCATAGACATGATGACATCAGCTGGATCGATGCCAAAATAAACTACAATACATGCGCGAGGCGGGGATTGTTGTGCCTGGCATCACTTGTGTTAAATTCTTATTTCAGCTTTTCATATTGGGGTATTTGGTGCATTTCTCTTCTCCTGATAAACTGAATATATATTGAACAAACAATTGTGGTCTTATATGACATCCTTTTTTTGTGTGTTATTTACATTAAAGCAACAGTTGTGACATAATAGATAATGGGAAATACTGATTACAGCTCTATGGTGATCTAACTATGTGTATTATTGACACTTAAACAAATTAAAGCCACTTTTTTCCATAAAGGAACAGTGAAACATCCAAGCAGGACTAGAATCCACTCAAATAGAGGACTGTCAGAAGGTGCCAACAAACAGGTCATTGGGAAGGGAACTGGAGAGACAAACCTTCTGGCAGAACATCACAGTAGAGACAGTGAAACCTTTATTACATAACTTTTAAAGTCAACTTGACCTCACATTAACTGTGTCCTGTTCAAGTCAGCAGCCAAATAGATACACGTACAGTCTCACAGTGTCTGCACTTCCATTTCCTGTTACCCAGCTGTGGTGCCAAGCCACAGGGATGAACGGGCAATGAGGAAAGGTGGTTTATTCACCTCTTAGCAACCCAGTTTGGCGTTGGGGCTACTTTTGAAACAAGTTTAAACTATATATTTCAGTCACAAACTAGAATAAATTAATAATAATACTCATAGTAATAAAAAGGTCAAGCCAAGAATACCATGTCGTGATTCTTGCAGGGTATTCAGGTATTGGGTCATTTAATCCACATAACCAAAACAAGTCTCCCACATAGGGTGAAGGGGGCTACAATCAGCAAGTTCACACTAGACACTAAATAGCTTGTGTACAGTATGGGTGATTCTGGAAACAGAAAGTAGACAAATAGACCAAGAAATGAATGTTCATGTGTTACAGTGATAATGGGTGTCCGCATTTGATGAAGTGGTTTAATTATGCATCTTTGTGTGCTGTTTTGAAGGAGGTAAATGAGACGGTTTCTCTGGCGTCCTCCATTAATCGAACAACACAGAGGAAAGCGGATATAGTGGATGAGAGGCCGTGAATTCCTGGAGCAGGCTCTATTTTCCTGTTCGTCTTATAACTTCAGATCAGTAGCAGATATAATGTCTTGGTAATAGATACTCTACGTGAAGCTAAGATGATGTGTGAACACTGTCGACTACAAATCACCTTACAAACCTTCACATGTAAGAGAATAGTCAGTGCTGTGACATGATTCAGGATTTTTATATGTATTTAGGCCTCTAAAGATGAGTTCACAAGAAAAAAAGAGAGAAGAATTGACATAATCTATATTAATTTTATGTACTTATGCATCTATACATGTTTGCAAAATGACTGCATCCTCATTTTTACTCTCACATTTAGGAAAATACGTATTTATGTGCCACTTTGTCACATTCTCAATTAAACTTGTCTTCCTATCAACTCCAGCAAATCATATACAGTATGCTTCCAATAGTTCACACAGGATCTGCTCTTATTATTGGATATGAGCTATTTCAGCCCATTTACTGGTTAGTCATTTGCATTTTAATGACCCATTACATTTGAAGCTTCATATCGTGTCTCTCATGTCTTTGCGAATGTCTTTGTAGAATCTGACAAGAAAGGTATTTTAATATAGTTTATGGACTACATTTTTATTCAGTACGTTGACTGTTACAGCTTCTCACGTGTGCTATGGAGATTTTTGCTTTTGGATTGGAGGACAGAGAAAAAAGTAATGTGAAAACAGCCAGGACTGTGGGAGCTGTTGATAGAACTGCAGTGGTGTACTGCTTCGAGGTACTCTGTGGTATGAAATTTGATGGTTATCCTGCTTATCTACCGGGAAAAAAATGCAACTGAATTTAGGATCTCAGCTGTACATCTTTTTCCCTCCTCAACTGTCAGATTTGTCATTTTCTTGTATGAAAAAGGGAGACTTTTTACACATATCTACTGTTTCACTCATCATTGTTATGTAAATGCAGCCAAT
>JAPTYR010000008.1:23044602-23059609 GCA_029814505.1 Siphamia roseigaster | reverse complement strand
ATCTATCTATCTATCTATCTATCTATCTATCTATCTATCTATCTATCTATGAGAATAAATAATTGTATTTACATAATAATTAATAAATGTTACTTATTTAACTATAAACATCTGAACTCTAATACTTCTTTAAACACTTCTGTCTCTATCTCGGTCTTCAGTTTGGCAGTGTGAAACCTGCAATTTCACAATTTGCAAAGTGACACAGATGCTAAGTGTGTTATGTTTTATTTCTGGCTGTTGAGCGTCAAAATCCCATTTCCTGTGCTCCTGAAGGCTAAAACCCGTTCATTTGGAAGAGTTCTGATTTTGTGACAGCACAGCAGATTGCTTTGCCAACAAACTGTGTATGTAATCAGCTTCATTGCCTTTCTGTGACTGATTCAATGGAATCAGTCCATCACTGATAATGTTTTTACACTGTTTTCATATTATGTTGCCAGCACTGAATGCACTCTGTACAACAGTGACGTGTACAAGATACTGTATATATACAGCTGTATTTTTATTTATTTTTTACCTTTTGAAACTGTAAGTGCAGGGGACCACTGTGACCTTAAGATGTCAAGGCAGATGCCACCACCATCACTGTTTATGTTTGGATGATAGACCTTTGTTTTAAAGGATACCTATGGAAACAATAAACAGAGCAGAAATAGGTCAAAGGACACAAACAAAGCAACTTAGAATATTCCAGTTTATCCTCATCATCATCATCATAAAAAACAATAACAACTAAAAAAAACAAAAACAACAAAACTCACCTTTGGTGGTTTGAATGGATAGTCAGTAGGAAAATTAATATTTAGAAAAAACACTCCTCCATTATATGGGCTGTCACTCTACAAAAAAAAAAAGAAGTGATGTTAATTTCTGCCTTAAAACGGTAGACATTTATTGTTAGATGTTGCATTATTTGTCAAGCTAGTTATTTTTGCTATGAAACACAATTAAAATGATGAAGTGACTATTAATCTTTTGACCAAAGATTTTACATTGATTGATTAGACTGTATATTGGAGCTACCATGTGAGTCATTACTCATGTTTAATTTGCATTAAAGGCAGTAAAGCAGAATAATTATTATTTAAGACATTGGAGTATTTTTCCCGTATTGTTTCTATTATCATAGTGCATAAGGCTTCAGGGTACAACACTGTGGTAGAGGGTGCCAGCTGGTGCTCTCCATGCAGGACAGAGGGACTGGAAGTCATCATAAAACTCTATTGTTTAAAGATCCGGAAACCACTTGGTTAAAAAAAAAAAAAGATTTAATTTTTTTTTTTTTTTTTTAAATCTGAGAAAGAAATCCAGAAAAAAACTCACTGGTCCCATAATGGTGGCCTGCCAAGAAAACACTAAAAAAAGGGGAAAAAAGGGAAAAAGAAATTATTTGTGAGACACTGAACTTAAAATCTTTATATATCGGAGGGGTTTATCCTTACTGTCATCCCCAACAGGTCCAGCTGAACATCTGGCTGGAGGATCTCTCTGCAATTCACCCAACTCCTGATAAGGAGGGAGAAAAAAAAAAACACTTTATCTGAATGTAAACCTACTATACACTGTCACAAATTAAAGTATAAACACATTAGCCAATTAGGCACTGACACTTGGATCAAATTAATGGATGTATGTGTTTAATGTACTCGACATATGCTGTAAATAAAACTGTTATGAAACAATTACCCTAACACCTACACATTTTAAAGGCAACAAAACATAATATTCCGCTATTTTCAGGTAAGCATAGGCCTATAAAAGACTAATAATAGCCTAATAATACTAATAAGAATTGAAAACGACAATACTCAGGACACTTCCGTTTGTGTAAACATTTTCTAAACGTCACAAACATCCGAGAAAACTCTTACCTTTTGTAATCTCTTTAAAGCCATAGCGAACCTTTCAAAGTAGGAATAGAACAGGGACGTGTTACATTTGACAGCTGTCGACCGAAGCAACACTTTATACAGTCGATGCAGTTTGTTTTGAGTTCTTTGTTTCCGCGTTTTGTTTTGTTTTTTTCCTTTTACCAGGAAGAATGAACACATGCATTATGGGAAAGTGAGTTTTCAGTCTGATAATTGAAACGGGCCGATTTCGTTACATTCAATTACAAAATAGGAACTTTAAATGGAAAACGACAATGTAAGCAGATACATAATTAATATATAAGCATTCATAGACATAATTACATGTAAAAAATACTGCGAAAATCTACTGGGATTTTTTATTTTTTTTTTTCAGTCAGTACATACATGACACATGTAAGTCATGAGTGTAAATGTCCCATAGATTATAGATAAATAACCATTTGATCAAAGATTAATATTACATATTAATTAATTATTAGATTAATTAATTATTAGATTTAAATGCTGCGCACACATTTAATCTAAAACAGTGCTGTATTAATTCTACTGCTGATTTAAGTGTACCGTTTGTTTGTTTGTTTGTTTGTTTGTTTGTTTGTTTGTTTTTAGTTATTTTTTCTTTCTTTCTTTCTTTCTTTCTTTCTTTCTTTCTTTCTTTCTTTCTTTCTTTCTTTCTTTCTTTCTTTCTTTCTTTCCTTCTTTCTTTCTTTCTTTCTTTCTTTCATGTGTATAGACAGTTACAAAGGCATGCAGGGCTTCATTTGTGTTGGAATATTTTTTTCGCTTTAGTGGTAAACGTTTAAACTTAACCTCCTGACATGTTAATGGCATTAATCCCAGCTTAAAGTGAATGCTTCAGAGACCTCCAGACAAACATTCAACTTCGTTCTATTACATATTATGATTCAATTAGTTGGATCTAGCCTTTTCTATAGGCCTCTTTTCATTATGTTTGCAGAATAAATAATCTCACAAACAATGCATTCAAATGATGTATATAAGCCTATCATGTCTATATGCTGTAGTTAAAGGAAAGGACAGAGGAATGTAACTATATGCAATACTTTTGGTTCTATCCAATAGCTATATAATAACTATGATATAAGCTTCTGTGATGTAATGTTTAATATCTGACCACTTTAGTGATTAAAGAAGAAAAAACTTTTAATAAGTTGAATTTATTTTGCTATATGATACCTGCCTCTGAGTAATGGCTATGAATATTTTTCTGTACACATGGGAACATTTTTAAGGGGTCAGAGTGAAGGAAGATGGATGGCATCATTAGAAACATGGCATATTGGTTTAAAAACTAGGACTAAAATGGCTTTCTTTATTTGTATTGCACCATGAGGATGCAGGGGGGGATTCAAAGAGCTTTATAAAGGCCAAAAACAATACATTAGCATTCAAACTATCTACTGCAGATGAAAAATTGAACACAAGACAATAACAGGAGATGAAATCATATAAAACAAAGATAAAAAAAACACAAAATACAAAGCAATATCCGTTATCAAACAACTATAACAGCCAATAAAGGAAATAAAGGCTCAGATATCAATACAATTAGTCAAACATGGGAGACAACATGACAGCAGTCATTTAGTTTTAAAAGTACCTAAAGTTATGCACAATTAATGGAACAGCATTCATGTATAATTAGCACTCTGTTGCATAGAAATAATTTTTCATTAGGTTTGGCTGTGACTTCAGGCAGTAGTAGCTGACTGCTTCCTAAAGAGCCCAGTACTCATGAAAACTCTTCTATACTCCCATAAACTGAGAGGAACGGCCAGACAAAAAAATTCCATGCTGCGATGCCACTTGAATTAGTTCCTCTATAGCTGTAGACACAAAATAACTTCTGATACTCATATTTTCTGCAACTTCTTTGTTTTGCTGCTGTAGAACTTCATCCTGAACTTTCATCCTCATGTTGATTTAAAGTGAGCTCCTGCTGCTGTCTTGCAATATTGACATTAATATGCCATTGTCTGGCTCGAAAATACTATTGTTAAACTTTTTTTTATTGTCGTCTGCATTATTAGAGTGTCATGACCAAGTAATTCCAGATTATTTTCTGTCAGTAGTAATTAGTTATGGAATGTGGTAAAGTAGGTAGCTCCTGTCACCTCTCAGTAATAAGATATTGTGATGGATTCATTGATCATTGATCTGTGTAGAGATTGCATGTTCCCCACAGGTCTGTGTGGGTTCCCTCCAGGCCTTCCAACTTCCTCCCACAGTCCACAGACACGCAGGTTTAGAGGTTAACAGGTGAATAAAGTGTGAATGTGAGTGTGAATGCTGTCTATACCTATCTGTCATCCCTGTGATGAAGTGGCAGCCTGCTGACCTCTTGCCTAATGTCAGCTGGGCTCTGTTCCAGGTTCCCATGACACTAGAAGGATAAATGGCTATGGATATTGGATGGAAGGATAGAATAAGCAATTATATTATCACGAAGGACACAGCCTCATGCAACTATAGAAGGGTTGCATAAAATGGCACAAGAATGAACCCCTAACAGATTTTACATGTCACAGTGATCAACTGTCAGAAAAATGGCCCTATATTTTCCATTCAGAAAGCAGTATCTTTGTTTATGGGGTCATTAACTTATTAATAATATTCTTGGCTATGGTAGAACGAATGCAGTTGTTCATCTAAATTTTGTCTATTGAAAAGATGTTCTGTCAGAACAATTACTATTGAAAATAGTTTTTAATCCATTTTATACAGTTGTACATCTTAAAACAGATTTGAAAAGAAAGCGATGCAGCATAATTGGTAACATACATAATTGGTCTCTTTGGTTGTCTACTCTTGTGTTTGTAACTTGTGAGTTTGCTAGCTCCCAACTGAGATGCGAACAATCATCAGTGACTCAAATACAAATTTTATTCATTTATTGAATTAAATTTTTTTAGGAATACATTTGTCCATATTTCTCTCACAAAAGGCCTGTCTTCATTTAATGCCACAAACGATTAGGCTATTTAGATAAAATACTATAAGAGGTTGGCCAAGTAGTTTCTATATCTGTAATATCTCTTTCCATTTTATTTGGTAACCCATTATCTTTCCAGAACATTTATAATGGCATTACTTTAGAGGTAATCACTATACATTACCAAATTGCTGATGATGCACATTGCAGGAAAACCCGGTGGACTAAATGTTTAGGTCCACTTTCAACAGAGCTTTGCCCTGAGGAAGAGGAGGGGGAATGGAGGACAGATACGTAGAGACAGACACTATACATAGGGGAAAAGGGCACATCTGTCATCTTTCACGCCTGGACTGCTGCATAGCTGGAAGCCACAAACTCCAGCAAATTAAACTGCTATTTATTTATTTATGATATATGTGGTGCTGGTGCAGAAATAAACAGCGACAACTGCACCGGCTGTCAGTTACATTTTTGCATCATATTCTACTATATTAAAAAATTAACAGACAAACAAACAGAATTGAGTTTGAAGATGTAATTTTCAGTTTATCTGTAAGCCCACAGAGACATGCTGTAAATACTGACATATTGCTTCAGGTCAGAACAGATGGAGATATGTTAGATTATCCTTACTTTATTTCCACCTCTGTTTGCAATAAATAAATAAATAAATAAATAAATAAATAAATAAATAAATAAATAAATAAATAAATATTATGGGCTATAATGCACATCACTAAAAGAAAATTTGTTCCAGTGAATACAGCTGTAGTTGATCTAGACTTAATGGCAAACCTAACTTGGGAACATAGAAAATCATGTGAATCAAATAATATGTCAGCTTTTCGACCAGATGGCCTGTTATTCATCCATCCTGGGAAACATTACTCTGTCAGCAAAACTTACATCTAACTGAATAACAGAGCTGTGTCCCCTGAGATGAGCAACAAGCTCTTTCACCTCATATTTATTCCAATATAACACCTTAATTTGGTGTAATTTAGATTTAGATTATGGGACTCATCACGACTAACGGTAAAAATCAAACAAACTATAACAGACGTCGTTGTTCTATATTGTAACCTATCTCCTCTCTCCTGGATGTTATTTAAGTGGTCAAAATTACTATCACAGTCTGTTTTTATTCCAGTACAACACGATTTACATTTCACTGCAGTGCATAGCAGTACAAATTTGAGTTAGAAAAATAGCTGTATGTCTCCAAAAACGGGTTGTAATTTATTCCTCACACGCTATTGGTCATGGATCGATGCGCGCTCACGGCTCACGGTTGCGGTAGCGCGCCCGTGCTTGGGAGCATCATTTGGAGAAGAGGAGAGAGACAGAGAGCTGTACCAAACCAAGTGTCCACCGAATGTCTGCCTGTTCTCGCTGCCAATGAATTGTCCTCGCATTCCTATGTCTGCCAGTTGACACAGTGAACGCCGAGGAATAGACTCCCACCTCTGCAAGGATTCAGGAGTCCTTAAGCGTGCTGCGCGTTTTTCAGGTAAGCCCCCCTTTTCGCCTCCTGCTCCGGTGACCGACGTCGCTGTGTTGTCTGTGTATTTACGGAGTAATTCGTGATTAAGGAGACGGAGTGTTGACAGACGCGGGTGTTTTTGCGGTAGCTGTCCAAGGTGCTGAAACGGGTAGTGGCTTGTGGTGAGAAAAAAACACAGTACGATACATCCAACGGCCTCATGTGCAGAGCAGGTTACATGACTTCGCTGTTTGCATGCTATGAGCTATTTAGTGTTGCAGACTAATCCTTCCAAGGATGTCGTGTGGGTGTCATAAAGGGAAGACGGAATGATGAAGCTGCAACATGCATACGATTCCCCCAATCTTGCACGTTTTGACGATGGCTGCTTCCCCCCGAATGGATGTGTCTAAGCTGCATTGTAGAGTAGCCACCTCCTCCAGGGACGGTGTGTTGTTTTACTGCATTTACCGTTGTCAGGGTCCGGGTCTTCACTTCACCTTATCGTGCCATCGCACTGTGAGGTTTCATGGTGCCGTGCAAGATGCGAGATGTCAAAATTGAAAGCGAATGCGCTCATGTCAACAAAGAGTCAAAGATGATCACTGTTGCAGAAATGTTTTTTTTTTTTTTTGAAAACGGCGATTTTAACCACGAGAAGATTCATAGTATAAGCCCCTGCTATAGAAATCGCTGCACATGTCGTTGGTTTTAATATTTTAGATGGAGCTGTGCTTTGTTTTCTGTGGATTCTCATTTCATCAATATCCCTACCTTTTCTTAAATATGTCCTTGTCAAGACCTTGTGAAAATATGAACACGTGGAGCCGGAACATCTGTTCCATGTGAAAATGTCAAATCTGTTGAAACGTGATCCAGGCCACAAGTTATGTAAATTGTTTCATTCTTGGCAAGGTAAGGGGAAGTCATGTTCAGTCTCCATTGTTCTTCTGATGGACTAAAATATCTATTCTGTCTACAACAGGAGCACCTGACATTTCCTGTGGCAGATTAACTTACCGGATCATGGCACAGACCAACAGTGGAGGGCAAGGGACCAACGGGGTAGCGGATGAGTCCCCCAACATGATAGTGTACAGAAAGGTATGGTAGCTGCTATTTTTAGTTTGTGTGCATGTGTGTGAGGAGTGTGTGTTTCCCTTGTATCAATTTACTTGATGATGAGCTGTGCTATGGAAATTGCTCAAACTAATGGCAAGACAGCGTTCTTGTTCCATGGTTGATTTAGGATTTTAATGCTACATCACTTTGATGAGGGCATGCAGAGAACGTGCAATTTTTCTCCCACCACATGCATGACATGCAATGGACTTAGATATGGTAATTGTACAGATACACATACACAGTGACACATATGCACAGATTTTCTAGTCAGCTTTTATTGCCAACATGTTGTTGCATGAAGTTTTAAATGACTGACATTATTGGAGGCAAAAGACAGCCAAAGGCTTAATAACCAGTATTCATTGCACTGCTAGTGGTGTGTTTATTCATTGGTAAATTTATTATCATACTGGAGAAAAGACAGGGAATGGAATGGTCTATGACTGAGGCTCCAAACACCACACTCATTAACAGAGTATTAATCTGAAAGAACAGTGATATCTGTTTACTGTGCAACTACATTCCACATAGAACCATACTGTGAATATTTGCACTGCTAGACATGATTTGGTTGCATTTTTCTGTTAACCATGAAAATAAGACTTTCTACTAGAGAGGCCGTACTCCCAGGTGGTGTTTGTTGTTACCTAAAGTCATCAGACACTTTTTTTGATCTGCTTTAGTGTAACCCCCGGCATACGTGTTATTTTCTGCTCATAAACTCCAGTGCTTAATCCACTTTTCTTAGCTTTCACTCTTCCATAATTAAGTGCAGCTGGATTCTAGCTTATGGTGTCCTGCAAATGTAATAAACATCTAGCATCACACTAAAGCAGCAGCAGCATGCATGCATGCATGTATGTATGTATGCATGTACCTATGGATGGATGGATGGATGGATGGATGGATGGATGGATGGATGGATGGATGTAAATACACACCTGCTCAGAGAAAAGCATTGTTTTATTTGTGAAGTGACCATTTTTTCATCTTACTTGTGGATGGTTCATGCATTGAGTGTCATTTTCTTCATTTTTTTCTGTGAATGCTGCCATTTCATCTGCGGCAGCTTCTGCACACCCGGAATTGGTTATACTTAGCATGATATCATAGGTTGACAGTTTCTTATAGCACCCACAGTGTGTTCAGCAATATTATTGATAGTGTGGGACAGGGTTTTAGTGACAGCGTCTGTGGCAGTGTGTTTGTAGGAGAAGACAGTGGACAATTTTCTGGATCTTCTCAAAGCCAATATGACAGACCCCAAAACTGCTCGTAAAGTAGAACAAATATTAACCTAATGGAGATGGATGAATGTGACTGGTTTTGTCTTTCCCTGTTAGTTTTTATTTGTAGAGACAGTAGAGGAAATTGCGCCCCTTATCAAATGTAATTTTAATATCTTACCATATCTAAATGTTCTACAAAATAAATTGGATCCTCTATAAGAGCGATTCAGTTATTAACATGCAGATTTTCTGTATATCTTTTTAGCTGGATCGTTACCTTAGGGACCTCTGCTTTGCGTGTGATGTTGTGGTTATTTTCCACAAAGAAGCTGTAGAATTGTGTTTCTAAACGTATATAAGCATATTTTACACAACAAAATCAATGCAAAAAAATGCAAAAATGCAACACAATGTTCAGCCACATTATTATTCCAGTCAGAGTGATTAATAAATCATTAAATTCTTTATTCCTCACCACTTGACCACACATGGCTATAGCTTGTCTTTTCATACTGACTGACCTAGATACATTAAAGAATGAAAGAACATGGTGAAGTCAGCGAGGATAGAAATGTGTTTGTAGAGTGACTTCAGCTAGAATCCACTTGGAAGAGACACAGCGTTCTGTAGAAATGTGAATGCAGCCAGAATGAACAGGTGCCCCAAATGCTTTTCAGATGGACATGACTTGGCAGAAGTGTTGCACACCAAACTGATTGGGACAGACCAAGATGAGTGAAATTCCAAGAGGAAAAAAAACAGTTTTAGTCTCTCTGCTGCTGCTGCTGTTGTTCACAAGCTGTGAGCACTAATCTCATGAAGACGCTGTGGAATTTTATATAAAAATGTTGTAATTAAACCAGGCGACAAATCTATTCAACAATGTGTTAGCTATGTGTCATGTAGGAATTATTTAACAGGAATTTTAGGGTTGAGAACAGTGAAGAGTGGTTTGATAGTCTTCCCACTGTGAGAATAACTACAGTGTATCCTTTCACTTTCTCAATCCTTCTCTCTCTTTGTTCCCCCCCGCCCCTTCACCCTCCACTTCTGTCATTAATGTCTAATGAAAATGGATGGGTGGGCTGAGGTGTTGACCTGCTTGCTTGTGGAGATGTGTACACAAACGTCTGTTATTTTCAAGGACATGAATACACAAGCAACAATCTTTAATGAATGCATACTGTATCGACATCCATCATGCATATTCATATATTAATACGATAGTCTAGGACAATTCTAAAATAAGAAATTTGACTTTTAAACATCTGAATGTGTAGGGACACACAGGCACATGCAACTGGCTTTGTGATTTATTCACTGCATTTGCTCTTTCTTGTGAAAATTTCACCATCAGTGCTAACCAATTAACATCAAATATTAAATCAAAAAAGAAAATTGCAAATGCACATTCACCTAGTCCAATTAACTACTGCTAATTAGCATAAGTATTGTGCATACTATATGCATGTCTGACGGTCTTCATCCTATTTTCTTGTATAAAAGCATCTGTGATATCTTGCTGCTCACTCATTAACTGTGTCAGGTTTATATCATCGCCGTATACTGTATGTGTATATTTTTTCATGCTCACTCACATGTGTGCTCTGAATTATGCTGTGATGCATGTGTGAGCATGTGTGTATGCTGTATGTAGGGCGAATGTTGCTAAGAGAGAGTGCTGAATTTTTTATGCGAGCCTAAAACAGCTCTGGTGAAGTTCACAGCCACTCAGCATGAGGAGGAAACATCTTCTCTTATCAGCCAGCACTTTTTATGTATTCGTGACTGTTTGTGTATGTCTGCGTATGTCTGTAGGTGTGTGCGATGAGTTGTGCATCGCTTTTAATTGTGTGAGTCGTGAGAAGGAAAAAATAGCACTGTAAATTAAAATACATATTATTAAGAGGTACTAAAACCACCCTCATATTTTGACACATTTTTTTTCCTGTGGCCTCTTTTGCTTTTTCTCCAGAGCAAATGCTCTCTTGCACAAAACAGACTTGGTGAGCGAAACATTTCCTCTAAATCGTCTACCATAATGTTCCTAAAATTGGCTGCAAAAATACTTCTCTTAACTGCTTATTTTGTTATGAAATGTCACTCCACAAATTATTCAGACATTGCAGTGGTTGTTCGGATGCTTTTCGAAAGATTTATCGAAACAAAAATATTCATAATTTAATCTAATTTGCCCTAGATTAACTTTTGTTTTTTTTGTTTTTTTACATTTTCTTAATTTTTTATGCTTGAATGAATTAGATTGCCATTTCTTTCCCCTTCTATGCTCCGACTATTGGAATCTGATCTTTTTCTGTGGTGTAGTATTTGACAGCTAAAGATCTGGTCACTTGTATTCACATCTGAGCGGCTGATGGATATCCAGTAATTGTTCCTTCGGAGCCAGTTTGGCCTCTGCCTCCCCTATTAATCCTGTACTATATATTTATATTTTACTGTCCTCACTGGGTAAAGACCACAGCAGAACAGAGCAGATACACTTACATTTTGGTGCTTTTATAGATGTCAATATTGTGTATCTTATCAAGTGCCCTTGGTGACATTTCTAGATGACTGGCATATAAAACAGGGAGGGTGCTTGTGGTTATTATTATTTTAATAATTTATCTATAAATGTTGAGTACATATATCAGTTGGTTAAATTATGTTATTTACCAAGAATTTAAATTCCTCATCACTACTTTGATGTGAGGATATTTGACCTGAGAACAGACTTGCTCAGCCTCCTGCTTCTTGTTTTTTTTTTAATCTTGTATCTTCGAACAAAAAAATTGTAAAAAATAAAACATTCATTCATTCATTCATTTATTCATTCATTCATTCTCTGAAACCACTTCATCCTCACCAGGATCACAGGGGTCATTGGAGCCTGTCTCAACAATATTTATAGGAAAAGGTGAGGTACACCCCGATATGTTACTAGTTCATCACAGAGCTGACAAAACAAAACAAATCTTGTTTTTTTAATTTATAATTTGTGTGTCAAAATAATATTCTATGATAGTGAGATGACAAAGTATTTTAAAGCCTACACATTAATATAGCCACAGCAACCATTTAACATCTATCTGATTTATACAGCCACTATGAAAGAAAAGGCAGACAAGTCAAAGAGATTATTAGCATTTTTATGAGCAGCTTTCCTTCAGGGTTTTCACCTTCAGGGACCAGTTTTTTCACCCTCTGGGAAATACTATTGTTGCTGCATTGTAATATTTGAACCTTTTCTCCTCAGTGTGACTCAGGAACAAAGTAATGAGCAAACAGAAATAACAAACAGGGCAAAGGTATTAGTGTATTGTATTGATTTATCAATTGATTAAATGGTTGTGTACAAAGGATCATTTTGCAGGAACAAGACTTTCCCTCTCCTCACTGCTACACAGCAGTAATACAGTATTGTTAGATGAAGCAGAACTGCAGCTATTATTAATGCATAGACACAGTTTAGACATTCAATTCAGCACAGATCTCATCTTTGGGAAATGTATTTTGGGCTATATCTCATCTGTATCTGTTAAAGCCTCCCTATATCAGTCATCCCTGTTATCAATACATTTTTCCAGCCATTTTTCATATTGTTCTTGAGCCATAAACTGGGCAAACTGAATACATTTTCAGCTTTTTCTCAGTTGAGAGCCAGATTGAAGGGTTCTTGTACTGCCTGTCTCCCTCAATCTGCAATCAGAAGCTCAGTAAGACCAAGAGAAAGAGGCAGAAAGAGGGGGCTGAGGTAGGATGATCTATAATTGCCAGATCAGAGAGAAATCTTTGTGTGTGAAGTAGGGCTCTTTGTATGTCAGCTTGCCAGCCAGGCGGTTTCTGTTCCTCTGTATGAAAACATACATGTTCTTTTTTGCACACACACCACTGAGAAAAAGTGTGGGTGTTTGGCAGCCACTGTTCGCTGGAAAATTGGCATTTAGGGCTTTGTGCTTTTCAAACTAATCCATTTTGCTCGTGTTTGCTGACGTCAATAACTAAGAACCAATTAGAGAACGGCCATTTGTGACACGTGTTACAGTTAATCGTAGAGTAGTTACGGTATCTCATCATGCTACTAGAGGCTAGGATTATGTACCTGTGCTGTGTAATGTAACATAACATGTGAAAATATGTCACTCCAGGCAAGTGTCACGAAACTAGTAGCAGTGCATTGTTTTTTTTTTATGTTCTGATGTCCTAGTTTAGACTATGACAAGACAAGATAGAGCGCCAAGAATAAACCCAAAGATAAAAAGACAAATTAAAAGTCTTGAGGCATTGTGTAGCAATGCTTGGTATTATGTTTTTTAGAGGATACAGTGGAGCTATAATTCATGCCTGAAAGCCATTTTATCAGACAAAACATTCTGAATTGCATGCATAGTTGAGTTTGGGCAATGTGGGTGATTTTCGTCACAGTTGGTGTACTCCTGCTCCTCATCTACCTTATTTACAACCCAATGCTTTGTGATATTTCTGGGGTTCTATCTCTGCATTATGGACCAGAAATCTCAACAATATGGCAAGAAAACAGCAATGCAACAGCACCCCCCCTCTAACTGTAATGAAAAGAAGCAGTCACAAGACTTTATTTTTTGCACAACAGCTCAGTATGTCTGTTTATTACCATGAACAGAGTCACAAAATGTCTCATATAAACACAAACTAACAGTATTACAATGACACACACAAGCATTGCAAGCTACACAGCAGCTCTGTCAGACTCCAGCCTTGACACACTTCCTTTCTAATTAACACATTCAAATAAGGAAAACCTTTGCTCTAAAACAGAAAAAATGTCAGTATATTCTATTTGCAGCTGCTTAACAAAACTCAAGGCCACATATTAAGCAAAAGCACTGAATGCAAACAGTGCACCGACAGCGCACAACTTTTCAGATCAAGATAAGAGTGACAAGAGGAAGTGTCGGAGTGAAAAAAAAAATAGTTGTTAAAATAACAATGGCTAACCTTTGTAGAAGAGATTCTGCAATGTAAGGCACTTTCAGCTATTGAAGTCCACTCACTTTAAAAGACACGAGAGGTAGAAATACAATCAGGAGTATTACATTTAAAATACAACAATATGAATACTGCTCATTTTTTCCCCCATAGGAAACGCACAATGTCTTGTTCAGAAATTAGCACAACAGATTCTGTGCCACCATATATGAATAGCACATGATTTCTTGCACTAGTAATGCTTTAGCAGTACAAATTAATTACTATTATTATTATTACACATTTGCTGCATGAGCTGAATTGCAGGAGACCAGTTACATCCCCAGCAAAATGAAAAAAATATGATGCAGAAGAGTTCTTTTTCACATAGTTCACCTTCCACTGAATGGACAGACCCTTAAATGAACAGTCACGGATAACAACAACAACCACAAAAAAAAAAAAAAAAACTGTGCAGTGAAGTCAATGAAAAAATAGCCCTGTCCCGCTCTAAGCTCTCTTCTCTGAATGTCTGCCACAGCTGGAGTCTTTAGCGCTGTCTGTTCGGGTTATGTAAGGGTCTAAGGAAGCCTGGGCATTAAGATAGGGACTGACTCAGGTCTTTCTACAGTATGGTCATTTAATTCCAACTCGTCATTTAGCAAAAGATTACAGGAGAAATGCAGCCAGAGTTCTGAATGAGTCCCTTTTCCACCTCATGATGGTCTTAATGAGGCCAGTGATGCTCAGTTTAGGGGTGAAGTATAAGGGAGACAATGAGATGGGGACCATTTTATTCACTATTTCTTTGTATTTGCTGCTCACTGGGTTTACATCTTTCAAAAATATCTATTTGTTCTTGTTCTCCCCTTGTTTACATAGTCATCCCTTCTCTGCTGACCCTCCATCTATGCACACACCATCTGCATTTCAACTGTGTCTACTTTGTACTTCCAATACACTCCCTTGTTGCTTCTGGTGGTGTCTCGTTCCTTCATGCAGTTAATCCACTTTGTGTAAATTCTCACTTGTCTCTAAGTCTGTGCAGCACTATTAGAATTGTATATACTGGTTTTAGAAGGTACTGTTTGAAGGCTGACACATTAATGGTCGATTCTCACAGAAGAAAGCTGAAAACTGATTAACTGACCAGTATTATTACGCTCTGGAAAAACCGGCGCTGTTGGAAATTTACTTCATTGATTTTATTAAAAAACTGCTGAACTGAAAAGTGAGTCAAACTATTAAAATAAATCAATGCATACTTGAAGAGCTCTGAAGCTGAAGATCAAACTACCTGAGGAGAAACGAGAGGATTCTAGGTCAATTTTGATGTTTCATTTACATTTACATTTGAGCCTGATACTAGCCAGTGGCCACTGATTAAAGC
>JAPTYR010000008.1:22973015-22985891 GCA_029814505.1 Siphamia roseigaster | reverse complement strand
AGTTGTACTTTTTTACTTTTACTTAAGTAAAGGAGTTGAATCAGTACTTCTACTTTTACCAGAGTATTTTTCCATACTTAAGTATAGAATGTGAGTACTTTTACCATCATAGATAGATAGATAGATAGATGTGGGAAGTAACGAAGTAGAAGTACTTCGTTACTGTACATAAGTAGATTTTTTAGGTATCTGTACTTTATACTCCTTACATTCTCAGAATAGACTTAAGTAAAGGAGTTGAATCAGTACTTCTACTTTTACCAGAGTTATTTTTCCATACAAGTAGCTGTACTTCTACTTAAGTATAGAATGTGAGTACTTTTACTATCATAGATAGATAGATAGATAGATAGATAGATAGATAGATAGATAGATAGATGTGGGAAGTAACTAAGTAGAAGTACTTCGTTACTGTACATAAGTAGATTTTTTTTTTTAGGTATCTGTACTTTACTGGAGTATTTTTTATTTTTTTTGCCAACTTTTTACTTTTACTCCCTACATTTGTTCATAAATCTCTGTACTTTATACTCCTTACATTCTCAGAATAGACTGGTTACTTTTCCAAACTACACAGATATGACAGTTCGTAAATATGTCACTTCAGAGGGAAAATCAGTGGAGGAGAGAAATTGTGACTTTCTTTATCATAATGATGACTTTTTATCTCAATTGTGACTTTTTTCCCCATTTTTCCTACATTTCCTGCCCGTACCCATAAAACTGAGCACCGTGACTTGATTAAACACCTTTTCTACACAGTAACTAACTTTTGTTTTAGCTTTAATTTTAGATCCTTTTGAAACTTTACAGATTTTTCCTAGTTAAATATGTACTGTTTCATCCAGGGCAAAATATGCAGTTTTACTTTTGTACTTGATTACAATTGAGAAGTTGTACTTTTTTACTTTTACTTAAGTAAAGGAGTTGAATCAGTACTTCTACTTTTAGCAGACTATTTTTCCATACAAGTAACTGTACTTCTACTTAAGTATAGAAAGTGAGTACTTTTACCATCTCTGCTGTAAACAATAGCAGCTCACTGGATTTGCAATAGTTTTATGATGGTGCACTTCTGTTTTATACCACTAGAGGGTGATAAATTATTTCCTACCAGAAGGATGTGCAACTTACCTTTGAATATGAAGCTCCTCCTTAACTAAGATCAGCAAAAACCAACAGTCTTCTCTAGACAAATGAAGTTTTGTCATGCAAAAGTGTCATCATCCGCTGGTCTTCTGAGTGGGTTATTGTTCCAACTGTGCCCGTCTGAGGTTTTCAAGAGACTGTTGATGTTTCAGTTCTTTGATGGAAAGGGTGACAGTCAGTGTTTTCAGTCTCTGTGCCCAGTGGTCAGCTTAGTAAGAGCCACAAAACACACAAACATTATTGTCTCCGCTGCATCAAGGAATGTGAATTGTGGCATTTCAAAGTGTCCTGTCAGTGCTGTATGTGTGGGTACATACATACAGACAATGATTTATGGATTGTGGATTTGATCTGATTGTAGACTTTGAGTGACTCTTTTTTCATTTTTTATGGATTGTGGTTTCAGTGCCAATAAGAAAGGAATGAGAACATTTCAGGGTTTTATAAGACAATGTACTTTCTTTATATTTGTGTTCTTTTTTGAATATGGTAGCGTGGATGTCATTCATTTCCTGAAAAAGTGTAAAGGTCAAACTGAAAGAAGAAAAGTAACCCAAAGACAAAGGATTAGATGTCACTTGGATATTGGGTTGATTATTGATGGGTGGGTGGATGACATAAAAAAAAAGATATCAAAGAAAAAAAATGTCATGAAGAAGAAGACAGACACAGAGGGGGAAATGAAAGAAGTGAGGCAAGGTTTGATTCACACAATGACCAGGGCCAATAGGAAAAACCCTCCCAGTCTTGAGGAGGGAAAAGGGGTGGTATGGATTCAAACTAAGGCAGGCAGTAGAGTGAGTCAAACACTCTCAGAGACAGAGTACAGACAGTCACCACTCCATGAAGAAATGCTTTTACTGTGACTCAAATCCAAGAGGCTCAAAGAACCTGAAACCAAAAAAAAAAAAAAAAAGACTAAAGAGAAAGAGAGCGTTAGACCGAGAAAGTTAGACAGAGATCCAACGGGAAAACTGATTATGTCCCAAATTTCTATTTAGCTGGAGCAAAAAAAAGGAGCAAGGACAAGCGCGGGGATACTACAGATTATGTTGCCATGGAAACCAAAACCTGGAAGCGGACGCAAGGACCACTGAAGGTGGACAATCTCCCCTGACTGCATCCTCGACACGTTACTGTCTTCTTGTGGTGAGAGGTACATAAGCAATAATTCAGGATAAGGACTTTTGTTCTGTTTTATTCAGCTCCCTCGCTTTTAAACAGTCAAACAATTGGATTCTTGAAGCAGTTTCCAACATTGTAGAAACTTTCTGGGAGAAGATGTGAATTGTTTACGAATACACTGCATAATCTGATACAAAACTATTGTTATTTTATTTTATTTATTTTATGAAATTACAAAATAATGCTATGACAAAAAAAAAATCCTAATCATTGGCTTTTATTTTTTTCCAAATAAGATAGGGGGAAAAAAAAAGGTTATTATTTTAGTATTCATTTAATTCAATGACTATAACCTGATGCAAATACTTCAACAAGTCTGATGGTGACTCACTGAGCGTGGGTGAGTAACAACAAAGCCACGCAAGATAAAAAAAAAGCAGTAATTGAGCATCTCTGTCATATTTGTGACACTCTTAAGGGTTTGATTCCCACTGAGGCCCCATAGTGAAAAAATATACACCTTGAAGGTTCTTGTAAGGTGCTCTGGATAAAAGTGTCTACCAAATTACTATAATTAGAGGTTGAGGACTTTAAGGAATTAGCACTGTGAGCAAGAGAATTAGTAAGTGATGACAGTCTGTTGTACTGCATGTCTCAGTGAGATTAAGACATAATTTAGTTTTTCCAGTGAGTATGAAAAGGGAGAATGTGACATAATGATGAACATATTCTTACTAACCCTTCAGGCCCTGTATACAAAATAATGTTCTTTCTCTTTCTCGCTTCGTGTGCACAGATATGGGTGTTTTGTTCCTGTGGGTCTTATTCTGTGTCTTCAGCATTTGTGTGTAGTCATGTGTGTGCTGATGTGTGTCCAAATTGGTGTGTGAACATGTGTGAGTGTGCCTTCAGTATGCGTGCGGTGAATGGTAGGGAGTTTGCCTTCTGATCCTTCTTACAGCTCCGGTGACTGCACCACCTTGTACAGTCCGCTCTGATGTCAAAGAGGATTTAGCACACAGACACATTACAGTTTCTTAAGCAACAGAAAACACTAGATTGTAATCCTCTAAAGACAGAAAAACTGGTATTTGATAGAAGATTGTAAGGCTAAAAGTTACCTTTCAGAAGAGGATAGTAACTATTAAAGCACTGTTTGCAGCAAATACATTAGGTCAGTGTTTTTATTTCTGTGTTTTATAGCATTTTTAATTGCCGTGATTACAGTTTTATGCTAAAATTAAAGGCTTAGTATGTAAGATTTCAAAAATAGAATAGGATAATCACAATTAAGTCTTCATTAGTGTAAAGTCACATGGAAATACCAGTTGCTTTGTTTCTTTACTTGAAATGAGGCTTTTGTATCTAGAGAGGAAACAGGTTGTCTCAATAAAGTTACACCACAATTATTCAACAGCAGCCCAGAACAGACAGCTTATTTCTCCAATTATGTGGTGCACATTAATGCACATTACAATGGGTTGTTGAAATTCTAGTGGCCACCATTGGGAAGGGAATTGGAATTTACAGCCTAATTGTAATATACCATCAAATATTACACACTGAAGCTTGGAAATTCACGAGCTAAAATATACTGAACAAAACATACAACTCAAAATAACTACTACTAATTCATTGTACTTAAGTGTTAGCCATCGGTGGTGTTAATCTCTAGACCAGTATTATCACCTGATCTGAAATGAGAGACATTTTACTATCAAAGCAGCTGTAATTGCCTTTCATCCTCAAGTCAAGCACTGTGTTGCGGATGCAATGAAGTTGACTTACATTCTTGCCAGTACTTAACTTGGAAAGCATTATACAGTATCTGGGCTGCTAGTCATTATCAAGATGGATTGTGGTGACAAATGGCTGCCCAAACTGCCTAAAGGAGCCTCCTGGCAATGTTGGCATTAGACACATTTACACAGCAAAGACCCCAAAAGGAACCCCCCAACCCCTCCAGCTGTTAATGAGCCAACAGCCGAGCATACTTTGGGAAAATACAATCCGCAAATGCAGATAATGACATGGTTCCTCTTTGTGTAATTGGCTCAGAGTGAAAACATTTCATTTGCCTCTTTTTCCCTCTCAACTCTCCCTCTCTCTCTTCATATCCTGTGTATGTGTGTTTGCATCTGTCTGGTTGTGTGTGTATGCATGCACGTGTGTGGTCACGTAAGGGTGTGTGTTTATGTGTATGTATGTGTGAGTGTGCATGTGTGTAAGTGGCTACCCGTGTGTGATTGAGGTTTGAGCTGCACGGTGAATTAAATGCAGTTCTACTGTAATTAACTGCACTTACCAGTCTGTGTATGAGACTTTCTGACGCACCAATAATTGAGGCATCAGGTTTTGTTTGTTTTAACCTGCCTTTGAAGACATGCTGGGAAGATGTTTCACAGGGTTTTGTGGAAGCACATCTGTGTGAACAAATTTCAAAGCCTTGATGGGATTTTTGTCTCNNNTATAAGTGACTTCATATTTGAAGAAGAGACATGAGGATACAAGTTTGGGGTTGGGACAGGGGTAGGGATTTGATTAATTTGATTTCATGGTGAGATATGAGGAAAAAGAACCATTGTTACTTCAGCACAAAATATCACCATGGTATTAAAATGCCATTCTGACAAACAAAACATAACAAATTCCCACTGATGATAATAGTTGTTTAAAAAAAAAAAAAAGCCAATTGTGTCTACCTCAGCAGTCTCTGGTATTTGTTTCTGGTACTTGTAATTTGCCACAGTTCAGTGAAGCACATCCCCCAAGTATTTGTGGTTCTGGTAAAACATAAAGCTGTGTTTGTGGACAATATTAGTGTTATGCAGACAGAAAGGTCCGGTTCAGTTCTGTTTCGGCATTAGCACACGAAAACCACAGTCTCCTTCCGTCTATGGGACTCTGTGATGATTAGTGCATTTGTCAAAGATAGACAGACAGATAAGTGACAGAGAGAGACAGATGAGAGGAAAGAGAGATAAAGACACAAACAGCTTGAGTGAAAGTTATACAGCTGTGGATGGGAGGTATTTACTCTACATGGTTTTGTCTCCCCCTGTGTCATCTGTAGACTATCATTACCTCCTGCCCCAAGCTTAACCAGACCCTCAGACCCTTCTGCTATCTCCTAACCCCAAACACGAACCTCCAACCCAACACCCACCCACCCATCCACCTCAGTGCTCCCCCTGAAACCCCAAAACCGCAATTTGTCTTGCTGCAGAGATTGATGAGGATAGCTTGGCAGAAGCACTACTATGATGCTTCGGCTGAGTTTGGGGGTAGTGAAAGAGTAAAGCTGCTGGGCCATCCGTCATGCCCTGTGTACACACTCAAGTCAAGTCTTCCCTCGAAAGTCCCAAGGGCTTTATAGGCTGTAGCTCACCAGAATCACAGGGTGCCATCCAGAAAGCAGGGAAACAGAGAGCAAGGCTGTGCACAGAAGCAGAGCCTGTTCTTCTGACCAGGAGCTCATGGATTTAAACACACAGTCAGCAGGAAGGAGACAGTGCAGCTAAAGACAAATGAGACTGTGTTGTACATGGAAGGTAGATCACTGGAAGATGGAGTGGGGTCATGACACGCTGATGCAGTAGGTGGTAGAAGATCCCAGCGGGAGGTTTTGGTTTAGTTATTCCAACCTTATGATGGGTGTGTGTAGGTGTGTGCACTGGCTTGCTTGTGCATGTGCATGAAAAAAAGAAATGTTTAAATGTCTATGGAAGAGCCACAGACCTGAGCTACAATTTCCATTCTAATAAAGTTGTTTCAGGAGTTGTGTTTGGCAAAAAATAATTCCTTTTCCCATGATGCAGTCGCTGCAAAAAAAAAAAAAAAAAAGAAATTAAATTAAAATACATTTGTCTTTTGGAGATACCGAGATGGAAATTTCGAAATTTTAGTGAAACAGTCTTGATTGCTTGGCAGATTATACACAAAACTGAAAGTACTTCCTTCTTGCATAGGTTTGATGTCTGCATGAAGAAAACTAGAATGGATGTCATGTGTTTTCTCTGGCCTCATAAAATTAAATCAAGATTTGTACTAGAATGTGTGTCAAAAGTAATTATATCCCGTATAAGTTAAATCCTCATTTAGTAGATGATTTCGTCTTCAAAAGTGACCTTGTCTGTTATTTAGTACTCCTGTAAGTACAACCATCTTGTGGGAGCAGACATCACTTGTTAGACATCATTTGACAACATTTCTGGATGGACAAACAGCTGCTGTCCAGCTCACAACAAGTGCTGCTGGGACAGTGATATACAGACTAAGTACATGTGCACATTTGGCCAGAACTACCATGACCCTGGGGTCAAGGACAGAAAAAAGAGACACAAAACAAAGTGGATTATGATAAAGTAATTTGTTCCATGTCAGAGTGAGTTGTAGGTCCAAGAAGGAAGAAAGGGAACAAGCAAATTTGCACAGCAAAGAAGAGTCTGTGAATAGGAGCAGCCAATGGCCTTGAGGCAGTTTGGTTCTCTGTCAGAATTTCTGACTTGATGTCATGCAATGCTTGTCAAGAGCAACATCTGCTGAAAAGATGCTTGAGTGATGGTCAAAAATGTGCTGGCGCAAATACTGACAGCATACGCTCGGACGGATACTCTATCTTGAATGACTGACAAATAATTTCTGTAGCTCATACATAGCTGTTTTATGATCTTATGATACAGAAGACTATATGGCTATTATGGATACTATGGGTCATTCCTAGTTCACTTAGCTCTATAGAATATCACTAAAGAGTAAAAAGATTAGACTCCCAAAGGGTACTGTAAAGTTCCTCAACTCTTCCCCTAATAACATGCAGATGGGCCTCTCTAATGCCTGTTTACATATCTGCGGCATAGTTCATGACTAAAGTAAGCAAAGCCCTAATTATTTTACCCGGCGACGGGACCAATAAAATCAACTTCCCCTTCTCGTTATGGGTGTTTAAATGTATCGTTTGATGTTAAGGTTTTGTTTATTTTTGGAAGAGTTGCGTAGCTGAGAGGAAAGCAAATAGAAGTAATGATACAGAGATGCTGACAAATGGAGGCTCGAGTGATGGATTCATTTCTTTAAAGATGCCTGGGAGGTTAGACAGCAAAGGTGGTTTTACATAAATGCACACTTGCACAATTGAAAACATGACTGGCAATATTTCTATAAAGTTTGCTATTGTGCGACTGTCATGCTTCAAAATGTCAAAATAAAACACAATCTTATATCTTCAGTGTTGGGTTATTTTCTAGCATCACTAGATTTAAATAACTTATGTTTTGTGAATCGTGTTGTTGAAGTGTAACACATAGTTATTTCTCTTTGCAGAATGCTGTGGAGAATCACACTCCCTGTCCTGTTGGCTGGTGTGCTCTGCATCACTGCAGAGACCAGAAAGTCCCGTCCACAGGGTTCCATCCCATCCCCATATAAGACCAAAGGGAACCTGTCCTCAGAACGTCACCGGCTACTGCAGCGGAAACCAGAAGTGTTGTCCTCTAGTCGGGAGGCACTAGTAGTGACAGAGCGCCGCTATCTACGCAGAGACTGGTGCAAGACCCAACCCCTGCGCCAAACAATCAGTGAGGAGGGCTGTCGCAGCCGCACTGTGGTCAACCGTTTTTGCTATGGTCAGTGCAACTCCTTCTACATCCCCCGCCATATGGGCCCCAGTTCAAGCCATGGCCAAAATCGGGGCCAAGCCTCAGGATCTGGAAGGAAAAACCACAACAAGGCACAAGAGCCATTCCAGTCCTGTTCGTTTTGCAGGCCGCATCGCATCACACACCTTACAGTTCAACTAGACTGCCCAGACCTTCAGCCCCCTTTCAGACACCGCAAGGTGCAGAGGGTCAAACAGTGTCGCTGTATGTCAGTGGATGTGAGCAGTCATGGGAAACTGTGAGGAAGACAACGGCTTCTTTGAATTATAAAGATAGTGTTTGAGTGTTGCCATGGGCAGAAATGTACAAACTTCAGCAAGAAAAGACTGGCCTCAAGTTGAACTACTCTGTGCTGTACACATACTGATACTGCCCACAATAAAAAGAGCTGTGGAATTGGCATGGTCCAGCAATAGCTTATCTGATTTCATCATAGACTAGCTGCTACACTGGCAAATGGATGCTGTTGAAAGACAATTGTTAATATTATTCAGCAGATGCGAAACAATGCCAACTGTCAAACACACAGCTTTTGTTTTTTTCAAGAACTTTAAGTCCGCAACAATTACCTGTTTATCTTTAGATTTGTGGGTGTCAGGAGATTTCTTTGTGAGTAAGGTGGTTTTAAAGACTGTGTTTTAGTACTAGAAAACATGACGGGCCTGTAAGATGAAGATCCATGCCACCAATGCAATGTTTTCATTGTCTGAACAATATGAATACATAACATTTTGTAACATGACAATGAGCAAAAAAAAGAGTTTGGTGTTATATCATATTTTTATCTGAAGGAGATCCTGACTGAATAAAATTAATTTTATGACAGACATGTCTGTTATCACCAATGTTTTCCACAAGTTGTGGAGTGTACTAAAGGATTCGATGTCAAAGAAAATACTGGGACAAATAAAAGCCAGACCAGTGACATCCATCTGCTCAAATGACTGGCTGTATACAGTTGACACAATGTACAAGCCAGAAAATCTACAGTATGTGTAATGGAGGTGCAATGTGATAAACTGTATACAGTACTTATCTTTTATGTATGTGTGTAAGTATGTATGTAAAAATATATTAAATCTATTTCATATAAAACGGCAGTGTTGAGAGTTTCTCTACTACTTCTGGTAAAATTGTTGAGGAAGAAAAATTGCATCAACAGAATTTGTATTACATTATTTTGTTTAATAAATATTTTTTTTTCTTGGAAAGGGATTCCAAT
The DNA here is from genome assembly GCA_029814505.1 of Siphamia roseigaster. Classification (NCBI taxonomy): domain Eukaryota; kingdom Metazoa; phylum Chordata; class Actinopteri; order Kurtiformes; family Apogonidae; genus Siphamia; species Siphamia roseigaster. The sequence goes on along the minus strand of JAPTYR010000008.1, from coordinate 22,976,738 downwards.
CACAAAACTCTGTTGGATTGCACATGAACGTCACATCACAAACTCTCATCAGAATCCAGGAGGTCACACACTTTTACAGCGGTAGGAAGGGCGTAACTGACGGTATATAATTGACATAAAACATTGTAGGCAGGAGAGTGACGCTGAACCAAAAACAAAAGTAGGTCTATGGTACATCAGATCACAGAGTTTGTAATTACGTCAGTTTCTGATTTTAACACTGTAATGAATCACAGAGGAGGCATTGTGGAACAAAGATAGAATTATTTCTATACTCTGACACATATACACACACGCACGCACGCAAACACACACATGTAAAACTATTCAATAAATCAACATTTGAAGGCTACATTAAACTAATTTTCATTTTCTTCCACATTTGATGGCAGATCCTGTCTCAACAGTCCATACTCACATGACCACTGTGCATTAAGGCACTGGCTGTCTGACAGGTGATCTCTACCCGCCATATTACAACATTATGAAAGTCTGTGCTTTTCCTCAGGAGATATGAAGAAGAGTTTATGTCTTCCAAGTAAACTAACAGCCTGATAATTGCACCAAAAGCAAAATATTTTATGTATAAAATGCTGTGAAAGCTGAGTGATGCTACAAACTCTACTACATTTGCTGGTTGTGTGTATATATATGACTTAGGGCCTTTAAATCATATCAACTAAAAAGGGTGTCATGTGGTCCTAAATATTTCATTTTATTGTGCTATAAAAAGGTTTGAGTTTCATTGCACTTTCAAATGATATTATATCGGCACCCTGTCCATTTTGGACCAACTGACAATTAACAACAACTCTAAGTCAATTGTAAAACAAACACTAGAAATGGATAAATGCTGTCAAAATGACTTATGGGTCATGTCAGATTGTACAAACGACGCAAGTGCAATTGGCTTGTTGATGATAATTTTCCATTCTCTGCTTCAGATCTTCTGACCCAGCTTGGCTTTCTGTGGAAAACAAGAACACATCTGGATTATTTAGAACATTGGCAGCACTGGCACTCTATATTTCAGGAGACAGGTGGTTTTATGAAACTGCTCTCTTAGGTGAGGAGATTATTTGCACTAGAAAAAAAAGTAAAATGCAAAGAAAGCAGATAGAAATCCAAATTAAAAGGAGGAGAAATGCGCAGTTGCGAACTGCTACGATAATATAAACGTACAATTCCAGTTGCATGCTTTGGTTTCACGTTGTAGGAAGCTTTCTCCCTGGCTTGTCTGAAGCTCTCCTCTGCCATCTTCACCCTGAAACATCACCAGTAACCGTGATATGGACAAATGCACATAGTTGGATGATCAGCACTCAACCACACACGTTCACTGACATCGCTGAAAAGCAACCATTTACCATGAAACACAGCCCAAAGAATTCCTTCTCAGACCATTCAGACTATGGCCTGTGGTATTTGGACGCGGTGATCTCGGTTTGTCAAATGGCCAGTGCTCCTACTTTGAAATGACTCACTCTAGTTTACTACTGCACACAGAGCGCCAGCAGTGTCATTACTCATTTGTGCTTCTCAAAGACAAAATGATTAGTAAGCTGGCATTCAGCAAGTAGACACATTTACACTTGGAGATATGCGTCTTGGTGCCTCAACACATTAAATGGATATCAAGTCTGCCAGATTTGCATTGTTTCATGTTTATTACACACAGGTGAAGCTTTACAGTGATAGCTCCGCTCTTTCATACAAAAAAAAAACAGTAAAAATAAATAAATAAAAATAAGGCGCTGCAGTGACAGCATATGCCCAAGGTCAAAGAGTTAATGTTTTCTAATTTGTTTTTTTTTTTTATTCCTTCCTACTGAACAAGCAAAGCCTGTGACATTTAGCTTGTCTTATAAATACATCTCATGATTCATTTGGCATAATGGACCAATTAGTTTTTTTGTTGACATATGCAATCGTATCTTTGTGTTCATCAAACCACTGGAAGCTAACTGGATGCTGCATGTGTTGTTTTCATTAGTGGGGTGAGGACAAGGATTTGGGTCATTTAACCTCTTTTCCCTTCATGAATTTGAATGAATCTGATAGGATCTGTAGTGAACACGAGATGCACTGTAAATTATTACTGGTTCACGAACTCGCGGTTGGGGAAAATTTTAAATGTTGGATCCTGGGTATATTTGAATTGATTGCTGAAGAAGGCAGAAACTGTTCTAATTTACCTAAAACACCTCTCGTGTAAGTGAAAGGACCTGATGCCTAGGCAGAATTGGATTTTGAGACAGCAGAATTAATCATATGTGGCTGAACAATGTTTTTATCACTCACTCATTTAACCGCAATAACAAGTTTCATCTCCTGTTCATGTGCTCACCTTTCCTTTAGCATCAGCTTGTTCTGTTTTTTCCATTGGTCTTTGAAATCAGAGGAAAACTCATGCCAAACAGAAAACAAAGTGTTGGGAGAAACTTCTTTCTCTCCTGCTTTGGGTTTAACTGAGAATGACACACTTAACTCCAAGAAGCTGTGGACAGAAAAGAAAGAAAAAAAAAAAATCACTGAAAAACCAAACTATTACAACATGAAACTAAAGAAGCCTACACCAGTTATTGTGCAACCTGGCAGCGCTGAGCAAATATGCAAAATATGAATGCTAATCTTGGAATAACATGTTTTGTTTTTTTTTTTGTTTCAGTCATACTGTAACATAAAAATGCAAAGTGGCAATGACTGTGCATTTCAGAGAAAATACTGAACAAAAACCAAAGGCAACACAGTTATAGTAACAGATTATCCTTTAGGATTAAAAATAAAGCTCTCGTACATCCCATATATAGCTTTGCCATTATTTCTGTAGCCCACGTGTCACTGTTTGTGTTGAGCTTTGAGATGTTTATACAAAAAGTATATAATAAAAAAGGAAAAAAGATATACAACTAGAAGATGAAGAGTTCTCACTACAGAAAAGGGTGCACACGCGAGAGGAGGGGATGTCACAAGTAAAAGTGTTAAATGTGACGGCCATTTGCAGTGGATCAATACCGTGGACAGGTTGGGGTCTCTTTGTTTGGAGTGTGCTATAGGAACACATTCCAAGCCAGCAGTAACAGAAGCCTGGAGCCAAGGCTGTCTACTCTCGCTCTACTTAGATAAACAACACAGACACAGCACAGGGGGCCTCTCATCTACTGAAGGCCTGGCATGACGGCCTACACCTACACTGTAACTGGAAGAACCTCCACTCCTAAATATTGACAGAGCTGCAAGATTCTATTTCTTCACTACAGTGAGAATACGCCGCTTCAAACACGATTGAATTATGTTTTCTTTCCTTTCAAATTCACCATTGGTTAAATGTGTGGGGGGGAAAAAAAAAAAAAAAGAGCCATACAGTGATATACATTTTTCAGGTGGGGAAGCCATCAGAAAACGCCTGAAAAACAAATGCAGTTCTTACATCTTTTGAGTGTCTGCCAGCTGTTTCTCTTGTGTTTCGAGCTCTGTTTTGGCTGTGAAAGAAAGCAGAGATTGATTAAAGGAAAGAACAGTTTATCAGTAAATATGGGATTAAAATATTTCCTGCAGCGTTAGGAAAAAATGTCTTTCACCTTCATTGCAACTTGTATATACAAGAGGATTCCACATGTCACCATTACTTAAGTCAACAGCCATCTTCAAGGTCACTGGTGTGCCACCAGGTTATTGAGTGTTGGATTGTCCGGTGTTGCACAACTGACAAATGAGTACTGC
>JAPTYR010000008.1:22833309-22844203 GCA_029814505.1 Siphamia roseigaster | reverse complement strand
TTTCTGAATTCTCACCGATGAAAAAAGAAAACTATAGAAAAGACAGAAATTAAGTACACTTAAATTTCTCGAGTTGTCATTCAACTTACAATTTATCACAGCTGCTTTTAAAATCACAATTAACATGGGTGAAACTTTAATAGGACTGTTGATCAGAGTATGGTTGCAAAAGTTGCGCATTTATTTTGATAGATAATAAGGCCTTATCCTTAAAGAGTGATTATAGACATTGTTGTGCCTACAGTCTACTCTACACTCATGCTGTTCTTAAAAACACAAAAACGAATGTAAAACAGCCAATAATCATGATTAAAAATGTATAAACTAACATTTTAACAGTAACACAATAAACTCAACAACCCCACTGAACCCCTGCTCATAAAACAACATATTTTTAACACAAATACCCACAATGCAATGCGGCAAACACCAGATCCACCAGACATAGGCCACACCCCTCCCTCACAGAAAATTAACTTTATATGGAATCTCAACATTGTATGTTTTCAGTTTTCTAATTCAAACAACTCATTTGCTTTAGTAATGGCACTGGTCTTTACAAAACATAATAGAATAACTAATTAGTACTAAAAAGTTTAATTACAATCAAAATCAGGGTAAATTTCTTGTTTTTTGCACTGTTAAATTTCCCAAACAAATCAATGATTATCTTCTGAATTATTAAAAAAAAAAAAAAAAAAAAACGCGCACACACAAACACACACAGATTCACACTTAAGGAAAGGAAAACAGCTGAACAGGCAGATGTCCAGACAGCTGTGGATACAAAAACATATTTAATGACTCCTTCTTTTAAGCCAAGCCAGCCTCGAGTCTCGGGATTATAGGCTTGAAAAAAATGAATACAATTATGATTAAGAATAATATTGATGGTTCTTCACTCTTGGCTTCTGGTTTGTGTTCCCTATTTTGTAAAACAATAAAAATCAAACGGATGTGAAATTCCAAATAATCCCTGCCAACAGACGTGTTCCCCAAAGTTGGTTTTCCAACACACACTCGTAGCTGGAAAATGGGTCATTTCCTCAACTGTTCGAGCTTACCTTTGAGTGAGCCAATTTGCCCGTTTCAATTATTAAAGGCTGCACCTGTCTCTTTCCAAATTCCAGTGGCTCAGATCACTGTGTGAACAGAAGCAAAATCCACTGTCTGCGGTTTTTAAAGCAACAGCCACCGAAACAAAGTAAGCTGGTGTGATGCATGATCCGAGCTGGAGCTGAGGCAGACAGAGCTCATCTGCTGGAATATATTCAGTCTATCCATTTTTCCCTCACTGAAACCTCATTGAGTAATTGGCTTTCTCTTGGCGCGGAGTTGTCCAATCTAAATGGTAATTTGGAAGACCCTTCTCTCCTCACTGGTGGTAGGTAATGCTTGTTTACTGGAAGACAGTTACACTAAAAGAAAATTAGAGTTATAATAAAGAGGTGAGGGCCTGTCTGACTGGTATGACACAACTATGTCAAAACTGAGAAGCTGGTCCAGAGGGCTTTTCTTGGCAGAGTTGACATTACATGTGTGTCTGGGAATTAAAATCAGCATGAACATACTGGAGCATGGAAAAAACACAACTGCCCTAATTTCTTTGCATATTGTTTATTGTTTCTGGTTTACAGCCATAGGGCTCTGCACTTTATTAAAAATTGCTTTATATTGACATAGTAGTAACTTGAACACTCCAATCTCTAGTCCGGTCTCTCTCGTGTGCAGACTTTTTCTCTATTTCCAATGCCATTTATCTTGTAAAAGAGCAGGTTTTATTTTCAGGTGTAAGTTTAATAATTGAACACTGCTGTCAAATGGTAGGCAGCCATCTGTGAGAAAAGTCCCGAACTAAAATGGTGAGCTGGGATTGTCCCTGCAGTGTTTCATCAGGCGCTTTCCCTAAAATTCGCAGACTTTAACATGAAGAATGTAACTGTCAATGCATGACCAAAAGTCAGCTGGTGTCTCTTACTAAGTAGCTCTCATATGCTGCGTCTCCTGTAGGCAGGCTTCAAGTCATTTTCTGACAGGTTGGTGGAACCGAGAAAGAATGTGAAAAAGAATATTACTTTGGAATAAATGTCTTAGTATGCCTCCACGAATGGAAATATACTGTATAATCTGCATGGTCTGTACTGTGGTGTGCTTTATATATACAGTATATGCACACTGTATATACACATTGCACACTGTATAACTTATCAGTCCATTGTTAGAGATTTAAGGAGACTGAGGAGGATCTAAATGCTGAAATTGTATATAATATTCCTAATTATGTTTTCATCACTGTGTAATCACCTGAAAGTATAATCGTTGTGTTTTCATAACCTGAGATATTGGTCGTCCATGTTGCACTGATAAGTTTCTAGAGTGGCTTAGAAAGAACTTTCTCTACTGCTTTTATTAATTTTTTTCCCTTCTTTTTTTGTAGCAGGGGGCATGGAGACTTATGATCTATTACCTTTATCTTCTACTGGCTACAACATCTAGGGATCAACGTGGAGACAGAAGATCTGGCCTAGAACCGGTGGCAGACTCTTGTGAAGCAGATCGAAACCAGGCACCCGCCACAAACGATCAATGACTAACTTACAGACCTTCAGCTTCTATGTTTGAAGAGCTTATCTACCATTTACAAAAAAAGCCTCAGACAGAAAAAAAAAAAAAAACAAGCAACAAATCAGATGTGAGCAAAACAGTGTATTAACTGTACATACTGGTAGCATTTCCAAAGGATAAAAGGTTTCATCTTCTAGTCGTAGTTGGACCACAGCCTTTCTGTGTTTCTGTTTACTCTATTTTGTTCTGTTTATTTCACCATCTCAAACAAGGTTTCGTATATTAATTCACCTGTTACTGCCCTTGGACCCATGTACTTATGAAAGTCAGTCCTGCCTGGGTGCCTTTGATTGCAACTCACTGCTCATAATGTATTAATTGTGAACGCTAGGTGCTATCCATGCATTTCAGGATAAATCAAACGCAGAAATTGAATTACCCTATAGGTGTCGTCAAATGAGTTAATTTATTGACCTGTGTTTTGTTGTCAAGATCAGGATGATGGCAGAGCAGAGCAATCTGCAACTTCACCATTAGATGCCACTGTTTAATACACACTGAACCTCGAGAGTTTTATTTTGTCCTTTAAAGCATATTACCAGCACTTAAAAATCTAAAGTGTTTTCCTCCTGTCGATGACGCTTCAAGTTCAACAGAATAAGATGTACCAAACAGTCATAGTTTGACAAAGTGAAAAACTTCTACCCAGACCCGGCGCCTGAGCCACATTGTAGGACGGGCTCGGCTGTACCTTGGGGCGGGCACAGAAAAAAAAAAATCTGGGGGTTCTTGGGGGTTTCTCCCCCCCAAATTTTTGTATTTAAAGATGCAATATCCTGCATTTTAATCAATCGGGCGACCGGTTTGATGCTATGTCAGATACCGGACAAGACATTGAAAAGACGGGATGCTCTGACCCAAAGACGAGCGTCTGGCTACCCTACCTACCCTACCCTACCCTGTGATGGAGTAACTGCGAGAGCCACACGAGGTTATACCAAACAACATGGCGTGTGCACAGCCTGTGGCGTAACAGTGCTTGCGATTTACATATACTTCATATCACGAAGGAGGCAAATAATCAGACAGGATGAGCACACAGATATTTGTGACCGAGTCTTAAAAACTAACAGTACCAGCACAGAACAGCAAATGTTGCAAACAGTGCAAAACCAGCATTTCTGTGGCAACTCAACTTGGTCGTAACAACTCTATCGGAGATAAATATCTCATAAAACAATAATGGAACAAAGTGCACAAGGCAGTGCAACGCATGGAATTAGCATTAAGCTCAATGATGACTTACCATTTGTTGTAAACTTCCAGAAGCCCATCGTCTGTCAAAACATCACTAGTCTTAGTGTAAATAGTAGGCTTAGTGATTTCTCCATAACTAATTAAAAATAAAATACCCGTGTCCATGGTCATTTATGTCTAGACTATTTGAATGCTTTGTGCTCAATACCAACATCCAATAATCTTTGTCAATACCACAGAGACTGTTATTTTAGGTTGAACACGTCATGACAACATGTATGTTACGTGTAATAAATCAGAGTGTATAGTACGTATGAAATATACGGAGCTGCTGCATCGTTGTCGTCCATATCTTCTCTCGCTGTTGTTGACCTCCTTCAACTATGTCTGCTTCAATTCTACCGCTTTTTTTTTTTTAGTTACAGTTCTTCTTCTATGGCGCCAACCGGAAGAATGCCAACGTGAAAAGGTGTGAAGCGCCCCCTAGTGTCTGGCAGTCCAACGTACCTCACTCAATAATTTGAATTTCTTCTGTGCATGTAAACTCAGACTTCTGGGAAACTCCAGTTAAGTCTTTAATTTGATTACTGCCAATAGTTTGACTTAGATGTGCATGTAAACGTACTGATTCCGAAAGGGAGACTTCATCAGAAAGTGCCTGTTACTATTTGTGACGAAAGTAAAGAAACCATTTTTCTGTTGAATACTTAATACCTGACCCAGATGCTTAACTCCAGGGAAGTTGAGTTTCAGACCCCTGATCTACATGATCTGTGAATTAAAAATAAGAAAATGCATGATTTATTCTGAAATAAATGCAAAATACAGAAGATCAAATTAAAGTAATAGGGGATAAATCACTTAAGAAAGACTAAATAGAGAGAAAAAAAAACATTTGGGAACTGCGATAAAAGTAGCACTGAGTCTTTATGGGTTAATAGGATGATTATGAGACTGTAAAAAATCACTTACATTAAGATTTGTGCAAAAGTAAATTTTTAATGATCAGCTTCTGCATTAAGATCCAATCTGGTTTATATGTGAGGTGCTGGGACAGTAAATAACAAAAGTTTGGGGGGAAAACAGTTACTATAAACCAAAGTGGAAGTATTTGACATAATCTTTTTTATTTGTTTGAGACATTTTTATCCCTTTTGTTCAGATAATAGGAAATTTATTGATTTATGCTGGGGATTTTTATTTTTTTTTGTGCTGCTCCTAACCATGGGGTCAGAGGTCATATAAATAGTGACTTTCACCTCAAGAACATTTTTAGTTCAGTTTTTGTGTCTTTAAAAACTATGCTCATATATTTTCTTGTTGTATTGAAAGTAAAGATAATGAGAAATAAATAAATATGCTAATTTAACCCTACCAAAAAAATTAAAAATTAAAAATTAAACTAAACTAAAGGTGACCTAAAACTTTTACACAGCACTGTATAAAAACTGAATATAAGTATTTGTCACCCTAATCCTATTTGTAATTATACAGATTAAATTTAAGTTTAGTCAGTAAAATAAATAACATTTTGTGGGGCTCATTATGTAATTACGGCACACTGCGACCATTCAGACTTCCTACTTCTAACATATTATTACAGCATTTTTTATTTATTTATTTGAGTGTTTGTTGGAATTGGGTACTAAGATAAGATGCTAGATAATTTGCACCATCAGTGCCTCGATGGGCTTTTGAAGGAAAACAAAACAAAAACAGCAAAAAAGTGCATTAATAATAATAATAATAATAATAATAATAATAATAATAATAATAATAATAATAATAAAGCAAGAAAGGGTGAATTATTCATGCACTGATGACAATTTCCTCTTTAAAATCTGCTTGAAATTCAATTTTAGATAATCTATGTCTATTTCTTTTATCCCTCTTATTAAATTTATGGCTAAATTAGACAATTATATATAATATAAAAGTTGAAATGAAAACAAAAACTTACTTGACACCTCCTTAATGACTCTGGCAGGTCTGAGCGTGTCCTGGTGAATGTATTGTGTGGGTAGAAGTGTTTTTCTGGGGAGACAGAAGTATTATTCTGGGCAAAGATCCTGTTACACCAGAGTCACATGCTTGGCAGGATGACCGCTATGAAAAGGCTCTGGTCATCTGTGCGCCGAGAGCCCCGAGGAAAAAAAATTCCCCAGGAGAGGAAGCTGGCAGAATAGTGACACAGACTCAAGTCGCTGTGTCCTGATTGCAAAGTGTGATTACATGATGGAGTGTCAACGGTAACACTGTTGGGTGTTTTTGTTAAAGCCAGACCTATTTTATTTACATCTGGGTCAGGTGTCATTTTTATTTATTTCTTTTTTCTGCCGAATCCAAAGAAATACCTTGACATTTACGAAATTCTGAATTATTCTCACTGTAAGAAATCTGGCATTTAATGCAGATAAATGTTTTTACCATTATCTGTCACAGTCTGATAGTGGTTCTATTATGCAGTTGTGCTAAAACGGTCATATTTAACCCTCAAAGATTTAAAACTGCCTCCAGCTACTGAAAGTATTAACTGATCTAAAATGCGTCATAGTTTTTCAATCATTAATCCCATCAAGGCTGTTCAATAATGCAGTTTCTCAGCTTTTTAGCAGCATCAGACGTTCAGATGCTCTGAAAAATGTTATTTTCTGCAACATTGATTCACCAATAAAACCCATGTTAGTTGTAGATCGGGGGTCTCCTGGGCCAAATGTGGCTCTTTAGTTTCTCTCTATTGTCAACAAGCATAAGGAGCCTTTTGAAATGAACTGAATAACATTGTTATGTGCCTAAATCTATTCCAACTTTGTCCATCTGCTAAAATGTTTATGCTATTGAGTTCCCCAGTGACGCCACTTCCGCTCGATTTCATGGGACATCTGAGCTCGAAAAAATGAATGTGTTTCAATGAGAACAAAGTATCTATTTTCTGGTCGTTTTATGTCCCTGAAATGAAATATGTTGTTTGTGGATTAAAATGATGTTTTTTTAAAAATGTAAAACGTTTTACCGTTTGTTGTGGTGTTGTTCAGATCAAAGCTGTAGCGAAAACAAAAATGAGAAAGACTACGTCGCATTGTCGACGTCACATCATTACTCTTTCCTCATTGTCGATCTATGCTAGAAGTAAACGTACATTTATAACAGATATGCCGGTGGGTTTTGTACCTCAGTGTGACCATTCCAGCAGGAACGGCTGTTCCTGTAAGGACTAAGACTCGCTGGCTGAAACGGATCAGGTCAGACTAATGTCAGTCAGCCGTGACGCGTTTCATACGCGTCGAGAGCTACAAAAGAAGCGATATGTAAAACTGGGTATACAGGAATGAAAAGGAAATTCCTGATTTTCCCTGTCGCTTATCAATGCCAAAATACTTTTTGGTGACCTTGACCTTTGACCTTCATTCACCAAAATTTAATGGGATCTATTCTAGACCACTTTGCATCTTTTCTGAAAACTTCATGGAAATTGCCCTCATAGATCTGCATACAATTGCTAACAAACAAAAACAAACAAAGAAACAGACAAGCAAACCAAACCAAAGTCAACACCCCCTGCCTCCCCTTCAGGGGTGAGGGTGGGGGTGGGGGGTAATTATGATATGGGTCTTTTTCCTGATGATTCACCTTCGTCTGTGATGGTTTGTCCTCCAGGGATGTTGAATGCAGCATGAAACGGTGCTGCAGATGTTGGAAGGACTGTGAATGAGACCTTTGTCTGTTCTTTTTAACAAAACATGGAAAAAAAATAGATAAAGGTCTAAACCTCTGCAGACTTCCATGAAGAAACAAAGGGCTCAGTGTTCGTTCAAGTTACAATTTACCTGAATGTCATCATGTGTGTTTCCCAACTGTGGGGGCGGGACCTAACGGATGAGTGTCATTGGATGACAGAGGACTGTTTCTAACATCAGCTTCAAACACATCCACCCACTGACAGGTCCCACTGGACTGAGATGATCAAAGTTAATGGTCAGTGGTCAGAATGTTATGGCTGATCTGTGCATGTAGCAGGAATATGAAATTCATTTTTCAAATTAAAACAGGTGTTTTCTTCAAGACTTTATACATACTGACCTCAACAAAGCCAAGTGAAGTGCACAGGAGAGGCATCATTTGAAAAAGAAGCAAGAATAAAACAATGTAAAAGCCAAAAACATTGTGTAAGACATAAAAAGATTAAATTGATGTAAAAATACACACAAAAAAGGAAAAATGACATAAAAGTGGATTATTTTGACAGTGGAAGAGTCAGTAAAATATAGATCTGTGGTATGCTTATCACCTATATTTGTCAGTTTGGGGAGGAGAGAGGAAGCAGATTTCCTTTTGTTTTAGTCTTCAGCTTGTGCATCACAGACCTAAATAGTTTATGTGGGTAGGTCAGTCTCTGAACGTGTTCCAGCTTTCACATTTAAAGGGATTTTGGTGAAAAGTTATAGAAAAATGTCTTATTTTCAGAGGTGGGAAGCAACTATGTATAAGTACTTCATTACTGTAGTTAAGTAGATTTTTCAAGTATCTGTACTTTACTTGAGTATTTATTTTTCTGGCAACCTGTTACTTTTACTTCCTACATTTTTGCACAAAATATCTGGACTTAATATTCCTTACATTCTCTGAATAGGCTCGTTACTTTTTCAATGTAAACAAATGTAACACAATAAAACAACGTCTCACTTTGGAGGGAAAATCTTTTTTTAAATGTTTTTATTTATTTATTTATGATCTATTTTATTTTGATTTCTTTTTTTATTAAGGGGGGAAATCAGTGGAGGAGAAAAGGACCTGATCAAACACATTTTTTACACAGTTACTCACTTTTAAGAGCTTTATTTTTGGATACTTTTAGAACTTTTATGACTTTGTTTGGTTCAGTAAGTATTTTTTCATTTATGGCAAAAAAAAATGCAGTTTTGCTTTTTAATTTTGTACTTTGTTACAATTAAGAAGTTGTACTTTTATACTTTTAAATAAGTGAAGGAGTTGAATCAGTTCTTCAACTTTTACATGACTACTTTTCCACACAAGTAGTTCTACTTCTACTTAATTACAGAATGCGAGTACTTTTCCCATCTCTGCTTATTTGAGGAGGATGAAACGAGAAAACTAAAATGTTTGACTATAAAACTACCTTTTTCATCTTTGTTACATTTAAGTAAATACAACTGATTGAGCTTTGAAAACTTTAAACTTCTGAAATGTTTTAATTAATAGCTAAAAATTGAGGTAAATATATCAGAATAGTTTACAATTTACATTTGTATTTAATCCTTTTCTACTAATATTTTGTGTTTTTCTACTCGTATACGTTTCCTGCATCTTTAAATGAACACTTTTGCAAACATATTCATTTCCTTGCTCACGTGAATTGTTTATATTAAGCAAATAAAGACATAACCTCCATGCTGTCAGATTTGTTCTTGGAAAATTAATTCCAACTGCCGACCCTCCTTTAATCTGAAAACTTAACACTTCAAGTTGATAAACCTCTGGTATGAGTGTGTTTTTACACACACTTTGCACTTCGTGCTAAAAAAAGTAATGTTCTTTTTCAGAATTTAAATAACATCCAAATCCAAAATTTTTTCATTTTTGCATCATCTTTAAAATTCTGACCAACTAAAATTTGCACATCGTAAACAGAAGAAAATTACAAGCATTTGTCTCCCAAGTGTGCTAAACATTCTTCAGTTATAACCTAACTGTATACATTATTTAATAGTTTGTTTTATACATGTGCATTTTATGCACACTTGGAGACAGATGTATTTATGAACATTTGATCTAGCACCAAAAATAACAATGCAAATTAACCATCGTCAGTGTGAAAATCTGACATATGCAAGGCTGTAAAAATCAAATACTGTATGTGACCCAATTTTTATGTAGTATTTAGAGAAAAAAATTATTTTGAGGTTTTTGCATTCAAAAAAGTGGTTTGTTTTAATGTAATTAAAAACAGCATTTAAAGGCTTAAAAAATTCAATTATTGTGGATTTGATCATTTTATTTATAGCTCAAGTTGACGAAATAGAAATGAATGTAAAATGGTTAAAAACAAACTGACATTTTTTTTTAAAACATTATTCCACAAGTGTGCTATTTCACACACTTGGTGCTCAGTTAGGTCCTCTGTGGGAGGAAAAACTGAGGTTTAAGGAGTATTTGTTATTTTTCCACCATAAAATGAGCTCAGATGTTTGGTTTCTGCTTTTCTTACGTCATGTCGCAGCAGATGTGAAGTGTCTCTGATGGACTGATGTGATGTAATGAACGCTGTCAGACAAACTTTTGACAAAGTCACTGTTGCTGTTTCTTTTTGGCAGGTTATTATAGGAACAATACAGCATCTATCACTTCCAGTTTGAAAAGATTCGCACTGAACAGAGAAGATAAGAGTTGACAGAGTGGAAACACTGAGAATCCAGTTTGACTTCACTCATCATGAACAGTAATGAAGAAAAGGATCAAAATACTTCTTTATTTAAGTGTAAGTATCAAAGCAGCAATGGAAAAATAATCTTCTATACTTCCAAAAAATATTAAGACTAATCTTATCAGAAACATGTGTTAAATAAAAAGTATTGAAGAAACAGTACTGGTTTGATGGTGGGACCAAGAAAATGTGTATTTTTACAAATGTAGTTATAAATACTTATGTTCAGCTAATATACTTTGTTCAAAAAGTCACTTTTTCTTAAATTTTCTCTGTTGATATAACCTTTAAATGTATTCTGCACTTTCATAATGTATACAATCACTAAATTAAATATAGGGAAAATGCAAAATGCAGAAGATATTATAATAAATGGTGATAAATCACTTTAAAATAGGTTAAAGGTTCGTGATAAAACCAGCTAGGGCTGAACGATTTCAAGACAAGAGTTGTATTGCGATTTCGCTGGCAGATATTGCGATTCCGATTTCAACCACGATACTTGTAACACGTTTCAGTGCAAATTAATTCAAACTAGAAAAGCACCCAGAGTGCGCAAACCTCCGCCAAGGCAGTTTTTGTTTTTGATCAAGGATTGTATACATATTTGTGGCATAATGTGTAATGCAT
>JAPTYR010000008.1:22809319-22819517 GCA_029814505.1 Siphamia roseigaster | reverse complement strand
CAGTGCCAAAACAGTACCGGCACCCCCTGGCTGCAAGACAGCCTGAGCCCAGGAAGGGCCAGAGTCATCCAACCTGTAGAACTACACAAAGGTGTGCGGTGATGCCCAGCTTGCTGCAGCACAGATATCTTGAAAAGAAATACCTCTGAACAGGGCCCATGTAGGCCACACCCCTGGTGGAGTGAGCCTTCAACCCCTGTGGAGGTACCAAACCCCTACAAGTATACGCCAGTGAGATGGTATCAACAATCCAGTGTGAAAGTCTCTGAACATGGGCTTCACCTTATGGGGAGTGGCCCAAGACACAAACAACTGATCAGCCTTACAAAGTCCAGCTGTTCTGTTCATATGCACATGTAATGTCCGAACTGGACATAAGGAATGTAGCCGCCGCTCCTCGTCAGAGGAAAAAGGTGAAGGATAAAAAGCCTCAAGGTCAACCATGGGGCAGCTAAAGGTAGAATCCAACACCTTAGGCACGAAGGGCAGGTTGGGACAAAAGTGAATTTTGGAAAGCCCAGGGGCAAACTGAAAACAAGCAGGGCTGATGGACAAGGTCACATGCGATGCAGATGTCAGAGCAAGAAGCAACACCATCTTAAAAGCAACATACTTCAGGTTCACAGCCTCCAAGGGCTGAGATGGAAGCTGACATAATAAGAAATTGCAACCTGAAACACATCTAAGAACAATAAGTATTTGAATTTTGGCCTAGTAGTTCTCATTTTGTCGGACTCTTGTTTACTAAATCAGTCCAGCTGCTTTCTGGCACTTGGTTGAACTCCAAAAAACAGATACATGGTCAAAACTAAGTAAAGACAGTAAAAACATGGCTAAACATCTATTTTTATCGCATATGATTATTATTATTATTATTATTATTATATACATATATTGCACCATAATATACTACAACATATTTATGAATGATAAGTTACTTAATATTATTAATATTTTTATTGACTGTTGCTCTGACACTTTGTCACCTGTCATTGTCAATACTTTACCATGTGCAATGGTGCTCTTTTTCAATACTGTTTTTTTTAGTTTTCTTTAAGTTTTTTTTTTTTTAACTTTGCGCTGTGATCTTTCTTGTTTATATACTCAGTCTTCTGCTGCTCTTGGAACCTCAATTTCCCGAGGGCTTTGCCCAGGGGATCAGTAAAGTTCTATCTAATCTCATCTAAGTTTTTGCTCAATTCTCTGTTTTTTGCCCTCTATTACACAAATGTTGGGGGGGTGCACTGAGCATGCTAAGAAATCTCTGAAAACAGCATGGTCTACTCTCTCAGTGTGTTTTGATTTTTTTCCTATTTAGCAAAGGGTTGAATTTTGATAAATATTTTTAAATCAATTATTTAATCAGAATGCTCACTGCACTGGAAAAAAAAATCTAAATCTTACCAAGTGTATTTTTCTCATTTCTAGTCAAAATCTCATCACACTTAACATAAGACATAATCACCTAAAGAGTAACTTTTCAGTGAGATATACAGATCTTATTTATAGACAATAGATCTTGAAAATTGTATTTAATGTTAGGGTTATCAAGATCTATTGTCTAAAAATAAGATCTTTATATCTGACTGAAAAATTACTCTTTAGGTGATCATGTCTTATGTTAAGTATGATGAGATATTTTGACTAGAAATGAGAGAAATACATTTGGTAAGATTTAGATTTTTGCGATGTACAGACATGTCAACGGCTAAAAGTTTACATTTTAGATTGTTCACAGAAGTTCAGGTTATACACATTTTTGTTTACGAATAGTTTGTAAGTGTAGTTCGTGTAAGTGTAAACATTACATTTTCCTTTTTTTTGTACATAACACAGGCAACAATATGGAGTTTTCATTATTTATAAGTTATTATACTATTATTTTACTGGTCTGGCCCACTTGAAATTGGGGTGTATCTAGCCCCTGAAATAAACTTTGTATTTCCTGGTGTGCTAAGATAATGAAGAAATTAACTAACAGTGCTGCGAAAAGGGAAACACAAACAAAAGCAAAACAATGTCTGTGGCTGAAGATTTAATGTAATATCCACTGGCAAGGCTTTTATTAAAATGCTATCACTGCCCATCCGTCTGCTTCTGTGAGTGACAGTGAAGTCCATATTATAATAGAACAGGCAGTAGGGTGTTGATGTTGCGAATGGTGAAACAAAGAGCTATGCAGAAGCTTTCTATCCACATGTCTATCATTTTATGGAAAACTTCTCTCTGAGTGACTGAGAGCGTCACCAGTAGGGATCACTGTCAAATCTCTGCCAACCCTCTGTATCCGAGGAGAGTTTAGAATCTGGTCTGTTGCAGCCGTTATGTGAAAGGGACAGATGGGTATAAGAAGCGCTGGAGATCAATAAAGGGATAGACTCAGATTACTGTGTTTTTGTCAGTATGTACTGTATGTTCCATTTACAGTGAGCATATCGTTGCACTTCATGTCCTGGGTGTCGCTGTCATCACTCTTGTTGTAAAATTTTCGAAAGAAGTTGAAGGCCACGACGGTGTAAAGATACACAACAACGGCGAGGAGACCCACAGTCAGGACCAGCTGAAAAACACGCGCACATAATTACAAAATGAACAGAAGGAGCAGAACAGATGGTCTTTAATATGATTTTTCATCGAAGAAAAGTCCCCGATATAACCCTGCAGCATGAGCGCAAACATCACATGCATACACACGGCACTCATGAATACACGCGCGCATGCACGTACGCACAAACACAGATGAATAATGAAAAAAAACCACACCTGCTTTCCATTGTGTGTGACTGAGGAAAGGATGGTACGAAGTGTCTTGAAGCCCATGGCGATGTCCAAAAGGTGAGCCGCGAAGAAGAAGTTGTTGTAATGACCCAGAACTGACATGGCCATGTACCAAGCCAAGTACAAAAAGGACTGTGTGCAGGCACAAGCACGCACACACACACACACACACACACGGACAATGTAAGCAATAAGGATGAGCAGATAGAAAGACAAATGTGTATTTTAGATAAGGCGGAATCACAGGATATTACCACCCTCACTTCTACATGTGCAACTGTATCTAACAAGATCTTACCAGAGTAGAACAAGAAATTAAACAAAGAGGAATACGTCATAAAATATAAGATATGTTTTACACACACTGCCAGGCTATATTACATTATCACTTAACAGAAATTACAGGAAAGGAAAGTCTTATCTGGGTGTTATAGAGGCAAAAGGGCATACACAATGAAGCAACGAGACATTGAATACCGTCTAAGATGCAGGTTATGTGACTGCTGAACTTACACCATCTGCAAATATAACCCCTAGTTTCCAGATTTGGTACTTGATGTCAATGGAGTTCAATCTGAAATGACAGTTACATGATGATGAAAACTTAGTAGATAAGGTCAAAATGTCCATGTCTAAAATCAGATCACTGTGGCAACAGTGAGTTTCCTAAAAAGGCCATTCTGTTATGTAACTTAAACACAGAATGTCCTCTGCTTGGTCAAGTACAATGTGATGTTCTTTTCCCTGTTTGGTCAGTAATGAATACAAGCTTGTATAAAGTATAACCAAAGGGACTAGAATTAATGGCATAGCTTTTAAATAATAGTAGTGATTAAATCTTCTCCAATGTTATTTCATGGTGAAACTAACAAAGACCAAACAAAAAATAAGCTTGTCTTGTCGATATTCATGTGTGATTCCGGTTTTCCCTCAAAGTAAAATGCATTGTGGAACGAGAAATTGTTTTTTTCTATTTAACAAATCTCTTTTATGTCACTATCATATTGTATTGTATACACAATGTCAGCAGCAAAGAAATGTGCAGGTCACTTCAGTATTTTCAATGTAAATTGCTTTGTGGATAGTGGCTTGCTAAACTGCAGCTATATTAACTCCTGAAGGCTGGGGAGACCAAAACTGCCAAAAGATGAGAATTACAGTATGTAAACACAGATCATGACTTCAATAGATGACTGCTGAGGTATAAAAGTAGCAGATGATTGTAACAAAATTTTGTCCTTCAACTGCCCTCCTCAGTAAATCACAAAAGGCAACATATATAAAAGCAGAATTCATGTACAGTGCTTTTCACTAAAGTTTCCCTCAACACAAAACAAATAAGCGACATGGCAGCTGCAGTGTGCAGAGTACCAAGGATGTCTTTAGAAGTGCAGAATTGTGCAGAATTTGTTCATTTTGACACTTTATCTACTCACAGAGTCCTCCAGGCAGTGTCTCTCTTGAGCTTCTTTCTCTCTTGTTTCTGACAGCTGAAGTCTAAAGCAGCCTGGTCCAGACCTAGAAGTTCACTGATCTTCTCACAGCCATAAAATTCTCCATACTTATCCATCACCTGGCATAGCAAGAAAAAGTATTTAACTAAATATCATGCTCTTATGACAAAATATAATGTTGTTTTACAATAATAATAATAATAATAATAATAATAATAATAATAATAATAATAATAATAATAATAATAATAATAATAATAANNNNAATAATAATAATAATAATAATAATAATAATAATAATAATAATAAATTGTATTTATAAATGCCTTTCAGGGCACTGTACAGCAGAGGATAAAAACGGACAATGCATAACTTACAAAGAAATAAACACAGATAATAGAAACATTGCGATACATACAAATGAGAATGTAAAATAGAGGGTAAAACTTATGGTGGCTGAGCTATTGTGAAGAGGTGAGTTTTGAGTCTGAAGTTGAGGGGAATACTGTTTAAACTGTTTGTGATAGAAGTTTTAATGACATGCAACTGTTACCATCTCATACCCATTCAGATTCTCTTCCTTATATGAATATTCAGTATGCATGCTGTTCACACATTTGTCTTTGCTAAGTCTAATAATGTTAAACCTTGGAACAAAGCTTATCTTCATAATGCCACTGCAGCTCAGAGAAACTTAATTTATGAATGTGAAACAAGAGCCAACAACAGCCTCGTCTTGTATTGCACATCTACTTTACTACCAGTTTAAAACATTAAGACTTTAATGTCTGTATTATCTCTCATCTTTGAATGCATAAGTGGATTACTAGACGCCCTTGAACATATTACACAATCTTTGTTTTACTGCCAGCTCTTAAAATGATGCTATTCAAAGTATTCAGTGCAAGGGAACAGTGCATACAAGACTGCACTACTGCTGCCAAAATGACTGCTCCCCTTGGTAAACTACTGTAACATACAGTGACGCTTATGGCCTGTAGAATAGATTCTTCCAAGACATATTCTATAGCAATCCATCAAGGCAGTTTTCTTATCACATTGCAAAACATGACTCAAAGTAATTTACAGTTCATGGTGGATTGTCACTTGCTCCACCAAATCTTCACTGTGGCAAATCACCCATTGCCCAGACGACAATGAGCTCTAAACCATAACCACAAGGCACCGATGCAGAAAACAGTCTATAAATATGAATTTCTGAGCAAAATGGAGAACTAATCATCAAAGTTGCAACTTCTAAAACAGCTATTTTGCTTTGATAGTGAGATATCCCTTTCAATTCCTTGATGAAACAACGAAGAGAATGAAAAGTGCTCAAATATCTATGATATTTTTACAATATTAACTTTGCATAAAAGAGTTTTCAGAAATAAGAACGGTGTCCTCTCCTTTGACAGAGTGAAATCAGTAGGGTAGCTATCAGTGTTGTAGTTTCCCTGCAGATAATGAACATGTTTTGGAATCCACTGAGGGATGATTACACCTGTGATTAAACGGCCCATTAAATTTTAGTTGGTTTTTGAATAGTGTGAACTGAAGTAATGAAATACATGTATGCGGCAGATTCACAATTAGGAAATGATAAAATTGTAGTTCCGGGAAACTTACCTTCCTCTTCACAAATTTATCCCAGTAGTTACTTGGAAATGATCTGAAAAGTCAAGCAATTATATAAATATGGATACTGAGATGAAAAATGTTTATATAAAGGCTATTTATTTGACAGCTGGGTCAACATACGCTGTGTTAATGACGAGTCGGTCCCATTGGCCTTTAATGTCCTCCTCAGGGGGCTGCACCGTCACATACAACCCATCAAACTCCAGTCTCCGAGCCACTTCCTTCTCACGTTTGAAAATCGCCAATGGTACCTGCCAGTTAAATGTCTGCTGTTATCACTAGTCTCCAGTTGCTGTGTAAAGCTACCAGCATGTACTGTTTATTACTTAAAACCTCTCTCATTCAGTCTCACTTTCAGTATCTTTTTTTTTTTTGTACACTTTATGCCCACATGTCCCACCAAAACTAAATACCTTAAGGCAGTAGTAACCAATAATACAACAGAAGGAGATAAGTGTGTGTGCCACAGCCAGAAAATGGAGAAATGGCTCCATATATCCACTGCTTTCTTCAAGCACAAAATAAACTGTGCCCTCATTATTGTCTTCAACAGCAGGCTCTGGTTCATCACCGTAAACAGCTGCAACCACTTGTTTGTCCTCATTTGATGTAGGCAAAGAGGCTACCTGAAATAAATAATAACAGTATTGGGGAGCTAGAAGAAAAATAAATACCATGCAACATGGCCAGGTGACAAGCTAATTTATATAATACAAGGAGTAGGACAAAAATAGTTGACAAAAATTCTTCTCAGTTTCGAGTTTTATTTACTTGCAGCACATTGCGTTTGTTTATTTGCCGCTATTTTTTGTTTATTTCTGTATTTTTGGTCAGAAAACTGTAAATTGGGTTTAGATTTGTCAGTCCTTCAAGTCTAAACCAAATGAGGTCGATCTGAAAGCGTCTTTGCTGTCCAGTAATATGACAATGCACCATGAAAACAAGCTTTACATTGTAATATAAAGATAAATCCTTTTTTGGTCACAGAAGGAATTTTAGTTGGAATGCTCTGACTGTATGTATGACTGAACGTAAAACCGAGAAAATACAAACTAGAAAAACCTCTTTACATTTAAAAATGGATATTCTTACCTTATAGAAGAGCAGGATGAAGTTGATTGCAAAGGCAACAAACAGAGCCAGAAGCCGCATGTTATAAAAATTCCTTGCAAAGTAATTCTGCAAAAACAAAAAAAACCATGAAGTTTTTCTATATGTATATTCTTTTAATGTACATAGTGAAGTGAAAGTGTGTCAGACATGCTTAAGTTCATCAGTAATCCCAAATTAAGTGCAAATACACCATACTATATATGAGTGTGTTTGTCCATTACCAGCAGGCTCTTGTTAAGAGGCATTTCCCAGAAGCCAGTATGTTGGTGCTCTTGTTCCTCTGACTTATTGGCGCTACCTTTGGCTCTCAATTTTGCCTCAGCCTTCTCCTTTTCAATTTCTTTTGAGACGTCTTTCCCTCTATAAACAGTCCAAAAGCAGAGCATGAGAACCAGTCTCATAACAAAAAAAAAATCCTCAAAAATAGGTCTTTAAATCTTAAATAACTACACTGTGCCACAAAATTTTCACTTTTCTGAACCACGAAGTAATTCTCTAATCCTTCTCAACAAAATATCTTGAGATTATATATATACACACACACACACACACACACATATATATATATATACACATATACATGCAATTTTTAACCAAGTGAACTAAATAATACTGTAATAAAGAACAAAGAGGCTCACTCTGTTTTTTCGTATGCCTGCTTTTTTCCATCTTCCATTTCCTCCTCAGTGGTCATATTAAACTGCTGTATTAAGAGGAAAACCTTATTAAGACCATATCAGTACAAAATGTGGCCAAATAATGATGCAAAATCAAACACCCTAAACTTTCTGAAAATGGAAGACAAATCTCAAATCCAATCCAAAATGAAAAATCTAACTGGTATAGTACAAAGAAATTAGTGAAATAATACCAAGCCCTGATGCCTCTCAGGAAAATCACTGGGTGGAATTGTCCTGGTGGTTGTGCGGAATAGGTCCGTCAGACTGGCAGTGAGATCTTGTGTTATAAGTTTGTATTGACCTCCTTCCTTCTTCAGTTTAAGGCCAAACATGTCTGACAGTGCGTCCATCTCCCTGGGGGAGGTCATGGTTGCCACCTGCCCAATCTCCCTCAATTCTCTCTGGGAAGAAAAACTGGCAGAAAATTTCTTCTGCCACTGCACAGTCCTCACCTCCATGACCTCGTCAAGTGTTGGCTCCAGGATGCCACCAAGCAAATCTGATATCCTCATCCTTTTGGCTCCTTCTATGACACCACCATTAACAAAGGCAATGTACAGCACATATATCAAACTACGTACTACAACACAAATGCCCTGGACCACAGCCATGCAAATATATCTGAGAAGGCAAAGAACTGATACTAGGATATCTCTAAGAGTCATCTTCATCAGTGTCTTCAAGTTTTTGACAGAAAATAAAGAGAGCAGCAGAAACATCCAATAATAAATGGACAGAATTCCATGGTTTTGCTGGATCTCCTCTTCACTCTTTTCATTTTCACTTTTTTCTACATTCCTTTCTCCAGTGTCAGAGCCAGAGATCTTTGCTGCGAGCTGCATCTCAAAGATGGTGTCCTCGCAGAAATTGACAAACATCTCCATTTTCTCCTTATCTCCACCCTCATTGACCACATCAAAAATGAACTGCCTCTTGGATTCTTTGACCTGTGGCTTTTCCCATTGTGTGCGGCTAGATTCACTTATCTCAAAGTAGACACGCTCAATGCGCTTCCCACTGCCCAGGATCTCAATTCTCCCCAAATAGGGCTGGAAGTACCTCAAGACACACTCTGCTAGTTCCAAGAATGTCCCCAGTCTTGAGTCATTAGGCATATGTTCTGATAAATTGGTGAGCAATACAGCAATGCTGAAGCCAATGTCTTTGGCTGGCTCATGGAAGCGATCCACAAATACATCGTAATCCATAATTTCACTTTCATTTGTCTCCATGCAGGAAAGGAGGAACTGAATTTCTGTTTGGGAGAAACGTTTACAGTTTTCCATGGCTCTCTGGAATTCCTTCCTGTGGATGTAGCCTTTCCAGTCAGGGTCAAATTCCCTGAAGCTAACTGATGAGGTGAGGTCTTTTAGTTTGAGGAACATGTCAAAGAACTTGAGGATCATCTCCACATTGGCTGAAGACTCCACCAGCATATCTACCATCTGCTTTCCAATAGTTCCATTAACAACATTGCCTGCAGGGAAAATAAACAAGTTGATGAACAATATCAGATAAACGGGAAAACTATTTCTAAAAATAAATAAATAAACTACATGGTATGTAGAATCATACCTTCTAGCATAGAAAGCAGAAATACAACCATGTCCTTTTGCAAATCCATGAGTTCTTTCAAAAGCTCAATTTGCCTGGAATCCTGGTTGTAAGAAAACATATGTAAAGTTTACATCGATTTTAAATAACGCTAGCATCAGTCTCACATTTTTCTGTGTTAAGACAAATAATTAATGGTGTTGTGTCATTCATGAACAATTTGTTCAGTAGGACAAATCCTCTGAGTGAACATAATGAACTGAATCCCTTCCTGAAACAATCTGCCTCTGTTCAGTTGAGCTCTCAATCAGTTGTGAGTGAATGTGCACAGCATTAACCGGGATTTTTATTTTCTCCAAGCTAATGGCCAGTGTAGCCAGGAAATACCACAAGATGATCAATGTCCTGATCAATGGTCTATTCCCCTGACCTTGTACTAGTGGAACAATGTTCACAAAGCGTGATTAAAACAAGAGCTGAAGACTATCTCGAATCTTTTCAATGCAAAGGAGTGCTGCATGTTGTGTGATTAGTTCAGTGAATAAACTACACAGTGAACATGAGATCTGAGTGGAAGTTAGCTGCTCAAAATTTCAAAATCAAAACCAACAAGTTCAGGAGTAATGCCAAAGTATAGGTCATGAAAAAGGCTAAAATGAGATCAAACACCATTGTTGAGTTCCAATATTCAGCAAGAAAACCTTTAAATAAAGAATTATAAAACCTGTTTGTCAAAGCTACAGTCAGGGATCATAGGGTAAGTGCCAAGTTCAGGCACTGAACTGATTTATTGAACAAATCAAATCTTTTTAATCATCTCATCTCATTATTTGAACCCACTTCATCCTCACTAGGGTCACTAGGGTCACATGGAGCCTATCTCAGCCACTGAGGGTGAAGACGGGGTACACCCTGGACAACTCGCCAATTCATCGCAGGGCTGAACATATAGACAAACAACACTCTCACATTCACACC
>JAPTYR010000008.1:22642830-22655792 GCA_029814505.1 Siphamia roseigaster | reverse complement strand
GCCTCAAATGAAATCGTTTTGGATTGGGTCTGACCCCAGATGGTATTTCAAATACCAGATGGCGTGAGTCAGGTTAGCAGATCATTGCTTCAATTATAAACTATTCTATATAATAATGGAGATGAGGCTGATGGTCAACATTCCTGTAAGATGTTCCTACTGTTGTTACACAGTGATGCATATTCAACAAAGAAAAGGTTAAGAAATCTCCTCACCCCTCTAAACGCTTCCCCAGGACTGAGGAAATCTTAGTGCTGGCTCGACAAGCTTCTGGATGAGTGGAGAGCAGCTTCAAAGCCTGGGCCACACTGGGTACCACATTCTTTGGGAAGCCCACTGAACTTGAATTAGAAGGGCAGGGCAGGATATGCAACTGTCCCCTATAGAGAAAAACCTGAAAGAAAATGAGATAATGCTGAGTGCTGTCAAACATGTTCATCCAAAAATCCCCTTTTAAATTGAGCTATCTGTTGACTGTCAGGGCCAAACCACATGATTTACATTCTTTTCATTCTCAAACCAGGGGTCTCCCCAGGCCATGGCAGGTGGGCGCAGTGCCTCCCTGTAGCCATCTGAGCGCCTCCTTGCTTCCAAGAGCCCTCATTTTGCGCTGTTTCAAGCATTTAAAAGGATACTTTCTGTGCAAGATTTTCCATAAACAACTCCAACTGATGTGAATCATGACCAAGCACAAGGCATGCATGAAGCCACAATGTGCACGGTGGGGGAGGGTGTGTGTGTGTTTCTGGAATCCCGACGCTTAACCCGAACAACAAAAATCAGGTGGGGGGGGGTTCGAGATTCTGGTGGTGCGCCACTCTGCTCCACTTAATTCCAGATGCACAGATAGATCATTCATACACCAGTATCACCAGATATCAGCAACGGCATGCTTTGAGATGTTATTTCACCAACAGCTGATATTTATCTGTTGTGCTATAAGAATTCCTTAAAAATTGGTTTAAATTTCAGTGTGTGCTAATTCTGAGATAGTACTGAATGACTTAAAAGTTAACCTATTTTTATGTTCAGTTGATGTAGATTTCCCTTGCACTAAGGGGAAAATATTTAACATATATTAACAAAATCAAAAATATTTCTATCAGCCATCATCTGTATGTGTATAGCTACCATATGGATAGAGGGACTGTCATTAATAATCTGAATCTGAAGTAATACATGATACAATACTATTGCAGTAACTTGCATAAAATAGTAGCATCAGCACAAAACAGTAATTATTTAATACTTAAATAATTATTTAATACTTAAATAATTACCCCCTTTTTGCATGCATACATTGGAGTAATGCATACATTGCATTACAATCATGTGTGACATCATGTTTTCTGTGCAAATTAAGAAAAACTAAATCAGTGCATTAAATGATATACAAAAACAAGCAAAGACTCATAGCTTAATGTCTCATTGACACACACAAAATAGTAACTCATCTAAGTCACGGAGGAAAAATAATTAGTTTGGAGCGTCTATAGGTTTGCATAAAAGTGCTGGTATTTGTTGTCAGAGTAAAGCAGTGTACTGCAAGAAAGGGGAAATATTTTGGATCACATGTTGTCACACTTCTGTCATCTTGGAAGACACCACATTCATCAGATTTATCATTTTGATTCGTCATCCACTTGTATGTAATACAGGCTTAAATCCATGATGATCTCAACTCACCCTATTTTCACTGGTGTCTGGGTTTATCCACTTCGGGAGATAATCTGCTGCTTCAATCAGAATAAACTCTCCATCATTGTCCTCAACTCTGCATACAACAGAAAAAAATACAAGCTGTTAACCCGAGAGACTGATACAAGCCAATGAAAAATATTCATGTTAATCACGCATGGTCTGTTGCTCAGTCTTAATTCTGTAGCAACATGCGCACCTGGCTGCAAGCTCTGGAAAAGCCTCCGTTATTCGTTGCAAGAGAAAAACTATAAACCACTCATCTTCCACATTGTCTAGAAATTGAGTGCTCCCCCCAATGTGAGCTGGAACATCTCCTATCAAAACAAACAACATTAATTATAGCCGTATAACCCCTGTAACAGGAACTCCCAAAAGAGGCGAAGAGACTATACCTTTCTCAGGATGATACTTAAGGTTGAATGGCTGATATTGCCAGATATACTCCGCCAGGAAGGTTGCAACCTTTGCCAGAATCTCCTCTATTAGATGAGTGAGTCGTTCCTCAGCTTGGGCAGTTGAACCAACAGGCTGAATGAGGAAGAGTTTGTACTGGACCGTGTCCTCCTGAGCTACTCTTCTCTGCATCCAGTCTAAAATACCATTGTTTGAAGACAGCTGATGAACAGAAGAGGTCGTAGTAATTAAAATACATATATATCCTGAATGACCATAGCGTATATCTTTATAACTTATATGCAAAATGAGTGCAAATTGTTCTTTATCTGTCGTGGCTTGCTCATCCATATTTTTGCTAATAACATTTGATTTCTAAGGATATCCTATCCTGGATTACATTTTTATCAAAACATACTCACTTACCTTGCTTTCTTTAACATGAGAAGTCATGTCAGTATGTCCTTGTCATCTATAATATGCAACAAATAACGAAAACCTTCTTAATAAGAAGAACGTTTTCATCACGCCGAAAACGAATGTTTAGGTCCGACGTTTAATTCTGCTCGACTGCCCTAGTCAATAGAAAGATCGTTCCACTAGAACGATGCATTACATTCCATCGTAACTTTGGTGGAATAAAATACTTCATTTATCTAAATTCAAACATAACTTGAAAGGAAATATAATTGTAGAATTATTATTCATAAGAGCACATCTAGAATTAGCGGACATTTTTCAGAGAAGCGCTTACATTTTTACAATGCATCATGGGGCTTGTCGTTTAAAATCCCCAGACGAATATGCTTTTCTGTGCTATACAAAATACATTTCCCGTGACACTATGGGACTGCAAACCGGTGTCTCCATGACAGCCGTATTATTGTTGTTGGTTATGCTAACAAGGAAGATCAAGCGGTCGCTGCTTCAGTTCATACTCATGTCTTTGAAAATATACACCACGCTGAGAGTAAATATTCAAGGCTGCAGTTTATTGCGGTAAAATGTGATATCAGGGAATATATTTTAAGGAAATTCATAATGCTACTCGTGCCTGTTTGTGTCATTATTCTATCGCCCCCCTTTTCTGTAGCTAGCTTATACCAGTTGTAGCCTCCTTCTAACTTTAGCATAAAACAGGTAAACACGGCGTTAGCATCTGTAGCCGAAGAACTGGCCGGCTGTGTCCGACACCAGTTGCTGAGGTGTGGACTGTCGGAGATGTTAGAACTCTGCTTTAATTGTTCAAAGAGGGTCCAGGGCGTGGAGTTTAAAATGAGAGACGAGGAGTTGAACGTATAAAACAGAAAACAGGGAGGATGATTTCACGATACAACCGGAGACCTGTATCGCACAAACTTGAAATGTGAGTACCGCACATCAAAGCCAAGGCTTTTATAAGATACAGAATTTGCTACTGCAGCAGATTATTTTCCGGTCTCAGGTGGTGCATTATTCTGTTGTAAGAATAACCACTGCTTGTAATATTTGTTGCAAAGATCCCCAAAACAGTGGATTGTTTGGTCAGCTCGTCTAGGACAAAAGTAACAGGCAGGATATAATAAAGAAGTCAGGAAAATACTGAAGTCAGATTACTACATTTAATTATTATTTTAATTTCTAGCCCAGTTGTCATACTTTCTTCTGCTTTAACTTACAAACAGGAAATATTAAATAGACCATTGTAAATCGGGAAAATGTCCTTCAGTAACACAATACCATGCTTTCATTACATCATGTCATGCTCTTTTAACTGAAGTAACATTAGGTAAGGTAGCCATGTGTATTTAACTTATTTCATACACTGGTATGCAGAGGAAAAAATACAGTGAAGGTAAATATTTCAAAAATAAAGAGTGCACATATTTACAAGGCTATTTAAAAGCAAAGTTAAGTGTCTTTGTCATAAGTACAGGATTTGTTGTAAACACTGTATAATAAAAAATAAGTTTTTAGATTTGTCTTAATATGGTCAAAGTCAGAGCCTAGCTGCTTTGAGTCTAACCTTTGGGACCAGTGGACCCTCTTCAGATGTCTAAAGGGTCTTGGCACAAGCAGCACAACACTGAAACATGATGGTAATCCAACAGTTTTAGACTGCTTGTTAAAATAGCATTTTCTTTTTTGGCAGTCGTGGATTATCTCGAAGTAGCCTTGACCACCACCCTCTCCCAGAGGAAGCAGATGATAACCAAACTCCTCAGCGCTATCTCCATGACCTGCAGGAAGCTGTTTCCACTCACAACAGGTAACTCAATGGTGATCTGTTTATGGACAGATAGAGGCAGATAGATTAGAAACATACATACGGGCAGACTTTTATTTAAATGTGACGCACTTGCTTTTGTGATTGTGCTTTGTAATATTACACGTCATTGAGTGGCCAAGTAATTCTCAAGGACCTTGATATGTGAAACAAGATACCAGACACAGTTGATAAATTGATATCACATAACCTCCTTTAGATGCAGGTAAAAGAATAAATAATGAGTTAGCCTGTTAGAATATTCAATTACTTTGACATTTGGCCTTTATTTTCCACTTTGAAACCTTGCCTACGATTATGTCAGCAACCACTGCTTGTAAGATTTCTTGCAAAGATCCACAAAACAGTGGGTTGTTTGATCAGCTCGTCTGGGATAAAAGTAACAGGCAGGATATAGTAAAATACAGGAAAATACTGAAGTCACTTCTCAAAGCTTTACAAATTACTCCCTCATATTGCTTTAACGTGTTCAACACAAAACATTTCTCAGGTCCATTAAGACAAATTTTAAACTGATAGGAAGGTTATTACAATTGAAATGCAGCTGGTGCAAAAATAGCACACACATTGTTGACCTTATGGTTTGTGTGTTTTTACAATGTAGCTCAGAGACGTCTGGTGCCTCAGGCCACTCAGACTGCACCACCATCGTCACAGTAGACTTCAACCAGTCCTGGTCAGGCATCCACAGTTCCACAGGCACCGGCATCTCCACAGAGAGGAGCTCTGTGTTCTCCTGGGGCTATGATGTAAGGCAGGAAGTGTCTTAATATCACTTGCCAGCTTGTCAAGCTTTCCTCAATTCTTTCTGTCATTTAAATGGAAAACAATTAAGACAAAACCATTAGTCACAAACATTTCAAATAAGCTTTTCAGCACTGTCTTTCTACTCTTTTCTGCTGTAAACTTTTTTTCTGGACTTAATGTTTCATTCAGTTCTGTGTCCTCAAGCTGCTCCTAAAACAGAATATAAACTTGAGCTAGGTAAACATTCATAACTCACCCCTTTCGTTCTTGTTTTGTTGAAGTATATACCAATATCCAGCACAATTCCAAACCATGTACACACACCTCACTTGGAGAGCTAATTATCATGCATGCTGAGGCTTGCTGTGAGATAAACAAAGAACAGTGATGTACTGCCAGTACTGAATGAACAGTCTCTGACACAACAGTGATCAGTCATAGAGCTGCTGCATGAGAGCAGGGAATAACAGTCTGTCCTGTGTTCCTCTGTCTGTCTTTGTTGTTGATGGTTTTTTTTTTTTGTCCCCATAGGAATTTGATAAGGCAGCATCTCGGCAGGTTCAGCAAATGTTTGAGGAAATTGACAAAGAGCTTTATGAGGGTAGAGGCAGTGGAGGTGGGATACTCCCAGGGCTGCAAGATGAATGTCAGCAGTGGGCCTTACGATTTCCACATCTCCGGTACGCTGTCACACCAACCTGCTGACCTTCAAGTTCTAAACAAAAAAATATCTTGTTTTTCTGTGACAATACACAAATGTGGCAGATTCTCAGAATTCACTGATGATTGATTAACTGATTTTTTTTAAAAAACTTTTCCCCGATCAGCTGATGTATATGTGTGTGTCAATCAGGATCCTCGGGGCTCAGCTGGTGTGTCCCACCGATGACGGCTTCCAGTGGTTTGCTACTTCAGGGAAGAGCAGCTCTTCCAGCAGCACTTCAACAGGCAAAGAGAGTGGCGTGAAGTCCCAGGAGAAAGACAAAGGCGGTGCAGAGTATGTCTTATCTGCACTCACTCACTGGTTGACTGACTCATTCTTCATTTTAAATATACAGTATTTATGAGATCATTCACTCTGAACCGGCAAAGGTTAAGTTTTTTCTTGCCACTGAACAAATTGATGAAAATTTGACTGAATGTTCAAATAAAAATGGTTGAAAAATAATATTAAAATATAATGATGTTTCAAACTGCAGCAGACTTAAGTCTATCAAAATCGTACAGTCAGACAATACCAGCATCTTATGGATGTAAACATAGCCCAGAAAGAAACACCAGGGCGATGGAAAAGAACACCAGGCTACTGCAACACCTCATTGGCATCCAGACAAGTTAAGGTCAGTGATCTCTGGTTAAATAATTATTTGCAAGCCTTGTACTGAGCTCTTCTATTTAGGAAAAACAAGAAGAGCACATTTAGAAATGTAGCAAACAAACAAACAAACAAACAAACAAACAAACAAACAAACAAACAAACAAACAGTCTAAGTTTATTTTGTGCAAATGGTTTAATTACTAAAACCTAAATGGAGTAAGTGCATTTAATAGA
Source organism: Siphamia roseigaster (assembly GCA_029814505.1). Classification (NCBI taxonomy): domain Eukaryota; kingdom Metazoa; phylum Chordata; class Actinopteri; order Kurtiformes; family Apogonidae; genus Siphamia; species Siphamia roseigaster. The sequence continues at coordinate 22,649,133 of JAPTYR010000008.1, read as the reverse complement.
ACACAGAATTAAACTGTTAAAGGATGCTTTACATTTAAAAATATAACAGGCAAAACAATGTAATTAAGAAGATAACATTTTTCATTTCACATTGCAATATTAAGATATCTAATACAGATAGCTTTGTTTGGACTTTAACTTTGACTTTTATTAGTATGGTATGGTGTGTCTTTATTTGTACAGGGACAGTGTGCAACAATACATTGGCCGAGACAGAGTCCGAGGAAAGATGCTTGGTGCGAGGTTATAGCATAAATGATAATTTACACCTCTAGTACAGGTCAAACACTGAAAAAAGACATGGATGAAACTGTTGTGGCCTGTTGGGCTGATTTATTAATCTAAAAATGTACTGAAATGTTTTTATTTTAAATGGCTGAATGTCCATATGAGTGCAACCAGGCTGTCAATTATGCAGGAGCCATGGCTCTGTAGGCTTGTGACCTAGAGTCTGTGACTTGTTAATAAAGTTTTATCAAGAGGTGAGTGGATGGGTGAACACTATGACATGTTATACTTAAAACAGATTTGACTTTATCCATTGGTATTTACTTCCGCAGGGATTTTCACTCTTGACTTTTTGAGGAGGAATTGTCAGCATCACATTAATAACACAGTATGTAAGAGCCTGTGAAATGTGTTTGTACTGTTGCACTGAGTGGATGTTTCATTTTGGGTGAAGGCTGAATGTGCAGGGCAGACGAGCAGTGCTGTCGAAGCCCTCCACATCTGAGTTGGAAGGACTTCAAGGCATTTCTTCTGGTTCTGGCAACTCCGACCAACAGAAAGTGATAGAAGTCGAGGGTCTGATGGAGGAGTACCTGGCTTTTGACAGCAGGGACCTGTGAGTAAAATAATTGTATTATTGACATTTGGCACCAGATTGGCCTCAGCTCCTGTACGACTGCAGGCTATTTATTTAGGTTGATATGATTTACTACAGGGGTGTCAAACTCACTTAAGTTCAGGGGCCACATCCCCCCAATATGATCAGAAGTAAACCAGACCAGTAAAACTACAACATAGTAATAATATCTAAGTAATGTCAGCTTCAAACTTTTCTCTATGTTTTAGAGTGAAAAAAGTAAAATTACATGGTGACAATGTTTACATTTACAAACTATCGTAAAAAAAAGTGAGTAACATGAACAACCATAGGGTCTTGGGTTCGATTTCAACCAGGGAGCTTTGTGTGTGTAGGTTGTGTGTTCTCCCCGTGTTTGTGTGGGGTCTTTTTGGGTACTCCAGCTTCCACGCAATATCCAAAGACATGCACTAATAGGTTAATTTGGCAAACATATAAATGCCTACAGGTATAAATGTGAGAGTGATTAATTGTTCATCTCAATATGTCGACCCCACGATGAAAGTGGGCGGTGAAAGTGGGATTGTAAATGAAACTTTATCCCACTCTTTTTTGAATGTTGTCCTTTCTCTTTTTATAAAATTTTTTTGTTTGGTTTTAATGTTGTATTTAAAATAATAAACAAAACAGCAAAACTGGCGACATGTCCAGAGTGTACCCCGCCGTCACCTATAAGTAGTTGGGAAAGGCTCCAGCACCCCCTGTGACCAGAGTTAGAGTAAAGTGGGTTCAGATGAATGAACAACCATGAAAAAATATGTATTAAGAAAAATAAGTGCAATTTTAACAATCTTATGCCACAGGTTCTGATTTGCACATATGCATTGCAACTTTACAAATCACAGATGATCTACAAATACACAAAACATTTAGCAACAGGTACAATACTGTTAAAATTACACTTCTCTAAAGACATTTCAGTTTGTTCCTATTTGCTCAAGTTATTCACATTTTTTGTGAAAAGGATAGTTTGTAAATGTAAACATGTTTATGCAATCTCAATTTTTTTTTTTTACACTAAAACAAAGAGAATACTTTGGAGTTGTCATTATTTATAGGTTATTATCATAGTATTTGGTCTGGTCCACTTGATATCAAATTAGCCTAAATGTGGAACCTAAACTAAAATGACTGTTTATATCGTCAGTGTAATTTTTGAATTTCACAAGTTCATCACAGGGGTGGGATTGGACCTTTCAGTGGGCTGGTTTTTGTCTGTGGGCCTCATGTGAATCACTATATGTGTCTCTGCAGGGATGATGAACTGGATCTGGATTGTTCAGAGTCAGGTCGCTGGTATCGCAGCCTGCCGCCTGTCTCCCCGTACCGCTGCCGTCGCCAGGCTGTTCTCGACCTGCTGTTTGATGACGTGTGGCGGCAGCTGGTTGGCTGGATGAAAGAGCTGGTCCAACGACACTGGGAAGGCTGCGCCACAAGTAGGGCTGCAGTTTGGTACTGCGAGCATTTAAACATTATCTGTATTATATGATTTCCATCCGTATGCATAGACGTGATGTTACATGTGTTCAGCAGATGATGAAAAACTCTGTGGAAACTTGAGCCCTGTGCAGCAGGACTCCAACAATCCATTCATGCTGCTCTCCTCGTTACCCACCATGCTGCCCAAACTGGGCCAAAGCAGGGTTCCCCCGCTCACAGCTGGACTACAGCTCCAGGTCAGTGGTCCGAGGGGCTGAGGGGCATCACTGCGTACTTAAGGCAACTCGGGTAGATTTGTAGGCTTATCTCCTGTCTTAAAGGTACACTGTGGGGGATTTGTGTTTGTTTGTGTTCACATATGACATTCATGTAGTAGTGAGGGGAGCTGTCCATTTGTTCATATTAGTTTACTCCATTCCTATGATAGAAACAGTCTTGGTTGCTTACTTCCATGATAACAGCCATAATACATTGATTTAGTCAAAACAAAACACACCATGTCCTTGACCTTATAGGTTCTCATTCACCCTGGTAATCGTTCTCCTTGGTAGTTCTTTCTGGTTCAATTGCACTGAGCTAAAACAGTCCAGTTGAACTGAGAACTACTACCAAGAAGAACACCATGTCCATCTTTACACCCATACTCATAGCTAGATTGGGGGTTTGACCCACTTTCGAGGAATTATCCATTATTCATTTACTTACTTATTTATTACTCAAACACACTTTTTTTTTTTTTTTTTTTAAATCTTTCTAGGTTTTAGTCTAAGTTATTCTTACTTGTGACATTTCAAAGTGTTTCTCTTAATATGTACATGCGTTATTAGGATTTTTTTGTGATTGTTGTGTGTTTGTGGGTACATTCATGTCTTTTCTGAACAGATAAATTAAGTTATTTGAATGTGAAGTGAATTAAAATTTTAATTTCTATCTAGAGGTCAGTGTTTTCCTTTGAGTTTATTTTATTAGTTAAAACCCTCAAAATGATCTTACTTTTTTTGTCTGATCATTATCATTCTAGCTTAAGCAAATGTCAATAGACATCCAGCTCTGAGCATAACAGCCACACACTTCAACTAAACATACAGTTGCAAAAAAATTATTACAGAATCAAAAGTAATCAAAAACAATGTGTAATCAAGTACTAACTCCTGTGTGTATCATTTGACTAAAGTAGACAGAAAAGAAAACACGGAATGCCTAAAAGCATGTTTTTTTTTTGTCAGTACAATGTTATAACTATTGATGGAAGAACTGAAGTAATTTTGGTTATTATCAAGAAAACTTGGAAAATGGCTAGATATAAGTTCTTAAACTTTTATGAACTATTTTTGTTGCTATCATTATATTTGTCCAAACAAATGTACCTTCAGTTGTACCAGGCATTACAGCGAACAAGAAATTGGTCTCGTAATTTTTTCCACAACTGTAGGCACAAACACACACAAATATTACACTCAGAACCTTTCTTATGTCAGTAGAAGTAGGTGGCCCAAACCTTGTCCAACACATCTGCTCATATGAACTGAGGTTATATCAGGGTTTCTGCAGGCCCATAAAAAGTCTTAAAATTAAAAATTTCAATCGTGAGGTTCAGATCTTAATAGTCTCATTACTTTTACTTTACTTTTATGCATTTGGCAGACGCTTTTATCCAAAGCGACTTACAAGTTGAGAGCAACACACAAGCTACATGTAAGGGTGCCGTCTCATAAATAGGAATTTGACAGGTGTTAAAACTGGTTGGTTTGTGAAGTTTGCATTATTAGTTTTTACATGCTGGAATAAAACCAAAATTAAATCAATTGATGAAAACTGTGCAACCTGGTCAGAATTAATCAGACCACACCCAGAAGTCTAATAAAAACACAGTTACTATAAGTACAAAGTTACTCTTGTTAATTATATGTTACTTCAATCATAATAAGGCTACTTTAAAGTTAACTGAGACCTGTCCAGTTTCCAAGGAACCCAAGGCATTATTTACATTTATTATGTCATAGTACATATTATATGATAGAGAGTTGTTTTTTTTTGCCAATAGAGATGTGACATATGTCCTTTATTGGATTCATAAAACCTAAGCCTGGAGAAACCCTGTTATATGTTCCAGATGTGTGTATTAAAAGACAAAATAGTGCATGTGACACTATGTTCCTACTATCTACCCTGACTTTGAAAACTGTAGTCACACGTCTCTGTCCTGTAATCCATACTTAACGTTACCTGTTTTTCCACTCCTGCTTGTTGCTCTTTCAATCTTTCAATGCTGCCAGTTCATTAACTTATATCACTGTTTTCTTTCTCTTTACTCTTCCCTTCCCCTTATCGTTATGTTTTGTCAACCATGGTTTTCTTTGGTCTACCTTATATTTGATTTCCATTTTTCATTTCTGTTTCTTTTCATCATTATGTTGTTTTTCTTGATTTATTATCCCTTTATGTCCCTTTACTTTTCCTATATCCACTCTGTTTCTTTGGTCATACCTTTTTTTCCCTTAAAGAACACAAAGTCAAGGGGCTCAAAGCACAAGTCCAGACGGAAATCCAAAAAGCAGAAAAGGCCTTCCGCTGTATGTAACTCCCTCACTTAGAGCCAAAATGGTGGTGTGTTTGTGCACACTGTCCATGGCGGCTCATTTTATTTTTTTATCTTTAGTATACCTGTGCTTGTGCCTGTTGATTAACATGAACACATCACACTGTTATGGTTTTATTAACTAAAACTTTTCAATATCTGAAACTCTGACTTGTAGACATTTCTTTTTTGTCACTGGAGTGGAATGTTTTGTTTTGGTTTTTTTTGTTTGTTACCTCTGCCAAGGAGGTTATGTTTTTGCTGGCATTTGTTTGTCTGTCTGTTTGTCTGTCTGTGTGCATCATAACTCAAAACGTTCTGGATGGATTTTGTTGAAATTTTCAGGGAATGTTGAGGATGAGTCAAAGGAACAAATTATTAGATTTTGGTGACGATCTGAAAAAAAAAAAAAAAAAAAAAACGAAACAAAACACCACCATTATTGAAAAAGAGAATTTAGTGACTAACTACTGAACTAATAATGACATCCACATGAATCCACTTGCTAGAGGTACATTTTCATGGTCAAGGAATCTAAAGATGGAAACAAAATAATTGTAGAACTGTTATTTTAGGTGGAAATCCCAATATGCTGCTTGGCGGACGTCTGTGCTCTCCGAGTGTTTTCTTTTTTTTTTCTAGTTTAAATAGCATTAGAAAGACTCAATTTAACATCTTCAAGTCTATTACATATTTTATATAATCTATTACACAATTTTCAACCGTTAAATCATTCCTATCTTGTTGCATCTTTTACATCATTCTCGTCTTTTACATCATCTTCATTTTTCATCTTTTATATCATTCATATCATTCTCATCTTTCATCTTTTACATCAAAGTAATTTTACATGCATATCCTCATTCTCATTTTTTTTTTTAACTTTTACATCATTCTCATCTTTTACATTATCCTCATCCTGCCATACAATGCTATGGCCTCTGCATACCACATACAGGTAAAACTTTATAAACTGTTCTACTGGTCATATTCATAAATAAATCCTCATATGTTCCTGTTCTGTATTTTTCAGGTTGTGTATTAGATTTGAGAAGTGCCTCTGAGTAACATAATTTATATTTGAAAGTTGGGAGAATTGTCTTCTGAAGCTTCTGGAATAAACAAAAAATGGCAATTTCACTATGACACACACACATACTGTATTTGTAATGATCTTTTGTGTCATTTTGGTGTGTTAACAGTAAAGCTGAAACATTAAATAGTAAATGAGCTTATATTATTGCAGTGCTTTTCTACTTTAATTTTATCTATAGCGCTTTACCGTGTGTCACATTTACATACAGCATGCATGCATGTGAGAGTCATCAGCACAATATCTTAAAATCAAGAAAGAAAGAAAGAAAGAAAGAAAGAAAGAAAGAAAGAAAGAAAGAAAGAAAGAAAGAAAGAAAGAAAGAAA
>JAPTYR010000008.1:22628434-22642730 GCA_029814505.1 Siphamia roseigaster | reverse complement strand
GTTTTTTTTCTTTCAGATGATCACCAAAATCTAATCATTGGTTCCTTTGACCATCCTCAACATTCCCTGAAAATTTCCCTGAAAATTTCAGCAAAATCTGTCCATAACTTTTAGAGCTATTTGAACTTTACACACAGACAGACAAACAAACAAACGAACAAACGCCAGCAAAAACCTAACCTCCTTAGTGGAGGTTCCCAAATCCCAATATGGGGGGAACTGAGGCACTTGGTGGAGGTCTGCGCTCTCCGAGTGCTTTACTAGTTTTTATTGTCATTTAAGTAATATAGTTATTTGTTTGGTGGGTGGCACATACGGGGTATACACAGGGGTATACACTCCTGACATCACTGCATGATGATTAGCTGTTTATTTGACCGTATCACATGACAATAACTAACCAACAGACTGTTCCTTAAAATGAGTTGATCTAACTTACCTTTCATCTCTTTTCTCTCATTGCTTTCCTCCCCTCCTCATTCAGACAGCAAGAGTCCCAGTGGGAGCAGCAGCAACTCAGCACAACCTGAATGACCTCATCGTGATCCATAGCATCCCTTTACAGCAGAGAAATCTGGGGGTGCTGGACAGAGCTCAGTATGGGCATTGCACATTGTCTCATTCATGCCATGTTTTTGTGCATGGTTTGTCCACCTTGTCTGGCAGTGTTATCAGCCAGACTGCAGCAGCACTGATTACATTCTGCCCTTCTTTCTACACAGGGAGCCAGAGGAAAGGGTGTACCACAGACCAGGCTCCAGTGTCATTCCATCCAACAAACCTCGCCCTCGCCGAAGCCTGGAGCAGAGCACTTCCTCATTAACCCCCCCAGTCCACTCAGCCCGACGCAGAAACCCGCCTCCCCGAACTCTCCTACCGCTGGTTCCCAGTCTGAGTCAGTCCAGCACCGCAGGATCTATGGATGAGGTCATTCGTGGGACACGTCTGTGAGTGCAACAACCCCGCTGCATCTTCCATTTTGCCTTTTCTCCTTCATTTCCCCCCCCACACTCACTGAAGTCAAGCAGAGCTGCAGTGAGATTACTTTCAAAGCCTTTCAACTTGTGCCTCATGGCTCTGTGCATTTGAATAATGTGGGTGGTGATAGAAGTTTCATGTGTGCAACCCACTTAACATATGAACTTGTCATGAACCATGAGTCAAACCGTAAAGGAATTAAATGTGTTGTTGTTTCCCTTCATGTGAAACATGATTTTTTTCTGCAAAAATCCCGTACACTCTTGATATCTAGGTTGACTATTACAGCACACATGCTGCATGTAAAGAGTAATAGTGTTTTATCAGTAGAATCTGTCTGGGGAAAGATAAAGTCTTACTTTAATAGCTGTCTTGAAATGATTTGTCTATGAAAGCAATATCTATACATCTGCTCTTATTTAAACAAGGTATGAAATCTCAGACTTCGACTTTCTTTGCTACACCTAAGCTGTGAATTTTCACACAACTCCCTCAGTCATCTGTCCACACAAATACTGCATGTAGCTGCCAGAGATACCACACTGAACAATAGATCTGCTGTATATTTTATGTCTTTGTTGAAGTGTTTTTTGTCTTCTTCCACAGACCCACAGCCAGTGACCGCCTGAACTCTCCACTGTTGCCTCTGAGTAGAAACACACTCCTTCCCCCCATCAGTGCTGGAGAACCAGAGCTGACCCACACAGCGCAACCCAAACCTGCACAGGTATAACAATACTGAAGCTGCGTGTGCCTTGGTGCAAAAAAAAAAGAAAAACTGAGCAGAGGGAAGGGTAAACAGGAAGGTGAATAGACAAAGGAAAGGAAAAAAGGATGACCAGGAACAAGAGTACAGGTCATTTTATAAAATGACCTCACTCCAGGGTTCACACCTCAGTCTCATGACTCATCGACTGATGATCGCTCATTCATTCTGTTTTTTTTTGTGCGTGTGTTTGTTTTTCTTTCTTTTTAATTGAGCTGATGAAGAAAATTAATTTTCTCATCAGGTATCAATAAAGTTCATCTGTATCTGTCTGGAAAATTTTAATCCACCCAACACATCATATAAAAAATACATGTTTGTGTCTTTTATTGGACCAGCGTCAGAAAGGCCTGTCCAGCCGAGCTCACAGTGCTATAAATGATGAAGTTGGCAGTTCGATACCCAGAGATCGTCATCACCTACTGGATGTATTCTCTCGGCCCAACACCACTCATACGTACAGGGTAAGATTTTCTTTATCATCACATTATCATAGATATTCAAATATGTCATAAGTGATAATTATATCTCCATACAGAGTTTTGGGGATATTATGATTTTGGTCTGGCCGCCGCCAGGGCCGGCTCTTCCGGAGACTGTAGGTGTTAATGTGGTAACTTGAAAAATATTTGGTTTACAAATGTCATCTTTTGCATATGAATGGATATTATGGAGAGGAAGAATTGATTCGATTTAGGACGATTTACTACTTCTAGATTGCCCACAAGGGGCCGCTCAAAAGTTTGAAATCATTAAACACTCTTTTGCTTATATCTCTAGAAGTATTTGTCCAATTGACCTCAAGTTAAGTGCAAATGTGAGGTCATGACCTGGGGATGTTTCACATCATCACTGGCAGTGTTTAGGGAAATATCCCTCGCTATCACTTCTGACAGCTAGTTTTGTGTGTGGGGATGCATACATGTTAACTCATGGTAATGTGGCAGAATCACACTTTAGCTTTCAGAGCTAAAGCTAATTACTTTCATTTACTTAATGTTTTGTTTTTGTTTTTCAGTCAGACACTCCTTATCGTCGATCTTTCACAGTACTGGACAATATTGGGCAGGGACGGCCAGGCAGAGCCTCTGTGGCCACAGGTCAGAACTTTTATTTAAAAAAAAAAAAAAAGTTTATAAAAATACTCTACTTGTGTGTTTGTTTAGATTCGTACTGTAAATACTATCAGTGAGTTTTAGTGTACCGCCTAATCAATTATGCATGCATTTATGCAATGATTTCAGCAGATTCTCTTGGTATTGGCGTGACCGGCGTCAGTCTTGGCATCAGCAGCTCCTCTTTTTTGGATTCATTTTCCCACCACCCCTTGGGCCACTTGCCGATTAAAGATGAAGAGGAGCCAGACCCACAAGCCCCCGTCCCAGGTCAGTAGATTAAAGAGGCTGATGAAACTCTCTAAATAAACTATGAAGGCAGCAAGGGGCTTAGGTAATTGAAGTATGCACAAATCTGCATATTTGGCAAACATAATTAGTTTGAAGTTTGGCATCTATTTACATTTCTCTCTCTTTTTTTTTTTTTTCATCATTCTTCCTGTAGTTCCACTGGTGCCTGTGTCCGTCCCACCTCGGTCTTACACTCGTGGGGGCATCTCCTCCAGGGCTGGCAGACCTGGTTTGTAACTTTGAAACCACCTCCACATCTTACAGCCATTCATCTTTACACCATATACTGTAGTGCTATTATATCAGTGCAGCATCTGTGCCCACAAGTTTGTTTTTTTTTACATAAGTAGCAGAATTTTTTCATATTATGCGGTTACGGTGAATTTCTTTACAAAGTTTTTGGTAGAGGTTTATTTTTGTACCTCTACAACAGCTAAAGTGGCTGCCAAACAACCCTCCATCTCTATGTACAGTATGAGTGGACATTTGTACCATGTGTGTATGAAGTGAATGCGTATATATCTATTTACATGTGAAGGTACTGTATATTGACATATTTTGCTTGTTGTACAGCTTAATGACTATGCAGGGAATGACACATCCACCCACACAGGGACAGAAGATTAAACGCACTTTTTTTTTTACTCTGACACTATATCAGAGTTTGGTACTGTAACTTTTATAAGGAAACAATGTTCAGTAGGCTGATGTAAAATAAAATCCAGAGTCTCTGATTGCTAACAGGACCTAGAACATATGTTGAGATGCCACATTGTTGGAGCCCTTTCCTGTTGCCTTTTCTTATCATGTATTATTTTATTCTTCACTATTAGGGCTCAGTACAAACCATTTCAATTAAAATGTTGTAGAAATGGCAGAAATTTTCTCATCTCAAAACTCAGAAGAATCAAGTCAGAGGTTTGAAGGGAGCTGATGGTATTGCTGTGTCAATAGCCAGAGGAAGCAGTGTGTTTTGAACCATGAAAAGTATTTGATGTACATTTTTCACCGTTTCCTGTGCAAAGCCAAAGTGGGGTGCTTTGACAGGTAATATCAGGGCAACTAAAAAAAAAAAAAAAAAAAAGGGTAAAAATAAATAAAATAGGTTTTCTGGACATTTAAGGTTAAAATAAAATGTTGGGCAGCCATGCTTCAAATGTGACAAAGCTTGAAACTCAACATTGTCCTTTAGTGTATTTTCTTTGATTCAATTTTCTAAAAAAATAAATAAAGAGCTCTGTGCAAATGTTGGATGGATTTATTTGTGTTATTTTAGAATTAATGAAACTACAACAAAAAAAAAAACAAAATCAAGATGCAATAACATTTGGACACATGGGACATAAAAATATTCAATACTCATACATTGTTGCTAGACAAACATGAAGAAAAAAGGGCATCATGCACTTTAACGTTCACAACCAGGATACAAACATCTGAGGTCTTGTCTCAGGTCTGTGCTCAGGTAAAATAAGTCTTTTGCTTTACTTTTTCCCTCTCTTGGATTTTCCACCACTCTTTTTGGCGTATTTTGCTTCCAAGTCAGAAAGGAAACTGTTAAAATTCTGCTCCCTGGACTTCTGTCTTTGCTGGAAAAAAAAACAGGAAATAATTTTTAAAAATGTATCTGCATTATTTGGTCATAAAAAAAAACATACAAATGTGTGGCAATGAATATACACATTACCTTGAGCATCATTGCAAGACTTTCATCCTCATCCCCCAGTCCCATCTCTTTTTGTAATTCTTCAGCCTCTTCTCTTTCTCTGTCAGCCTGGTGAATCAATCAAGTCAATTAGACTGAAGAAAAGCGATATGTTTAATACACACTATTATACATCTATGACAGACAAAATTTAGACATCAATCAGTGACATTTAAAAAAAAAAATTAATAAATTAGCTGCAAGAATTTTCTAGACCCATTTCTCACCCTCTTCCTACGAGCTCTTTTCTTCTTTTCTGTCTCTTGAGTGAAGGCAGGGAATGCAGCGACTTCTCCTTTTTTGATGGCGTCCTGAATGATGCTGCAGAGCCTGGGTTCATCCTCCTGTGTGCTGCACAGGGCTGACTCTGTGATGGCATCCATATTGCCCTGGTGCTGGACATAGAGCTGAATAACATCCTGGCGCTCCTCATCAGAACCTTTGTACTTGCTCTCAAATTCAATGATGTCCTGCACTGTGATCTAAGATATAACGGACAGACAGAACAAGATGTCAAAACATGACATGCATTTATGCTTTTACATTTATTTGGCATTAAAGAAAACTGATCAGATTTCTGGAAAACCACTGTATAAAGCAACATGTCAAATGGGAACAACTCAGCAAAGACAACGGAATGGCTTCAATAATGAGTCATGTTAGTCAACAGAAAACCCCAGATGCGCTCCAATACCTTAGGGAACAGCAGCCTCCAGTAGTCTTCCCAGCAGCGATCTTGACTCAAGGCGTCACACTCCTCATCCACGATTCCCTGCTCATCATAAACAGCTCTCTGCTCCTTATCACTCAGCACTGCATACAGCTTCCCCAACACCTAGGGGCAAAACACATTTATATCTGAGAGCACTTTCTAATGTCAAAAGTACCCAATGTATAAAACAAATAATTGCTAGTTTAAATGTATATTATAACTGGTCTCTTGTAACTAAAAACATTTGGGTTCTGGATAATTAGAACGTTATTAAGAATGATCCTTTTTAAGATAATGCTATTCATTTGGTTCAATCTTTCTTGGTTTTTATTTTCCAGATGAATACATCATGCAGATAAAAATGGGCAAATCAGTTGAATTCAAAATGAATGTTCAGAGCCCCTTTTTTCCACATAACCACTAAAGTAACTGTAAAGTAACTACATGCTTCATGAATTGCAGTGTGTCATTTAGTCACATTTTCCATTAATTTATCTGTTCATTTATGACAGAAAACAGATTATCTCCTGATATTATGTTCTTATTTCTATTACTCTTATGGTTATTTAATTCATGGCATTAACGCCAGTAAAATACACCGAATTAAATGAATACTCTAAAATAGTATTTTGTATTCATAAATTGTAAAATTAGCGGATCCGTTTTTTCTATAAAAAAACACAATGCTCGGTGAAATCAAATCCATTCATTTTGATATTGTTTCATGTTAAATACATTATTACAGTGCGTTTTGTGATAACTTTAGTGTTAGTATAGATCTGTAGTCTTACTAGAAGCAGATAAAACTCTTGTTTTTCGGAATGGAAACTAAATCAACCAAATTTTGTCTTCTTACCAAGCTAAAATTCACCTCAATTTAAGTATTTAATGCTGCTTTTCGCTTTCACAGATTAGTGGGACAACTTCAACGCACCCTTAAATGATTCAATCCTCGTACTAGGATGATAATGTGGGCTTGATGTGGTAGCATTAGCTTGTAGCCCATTTGCGCTTTTTACGTAGGTACCTGGAATTTCTCCGTGGCCTGTGGGTCTTCAGGAGCTCTGTCAGGATGGACTTTGAGCGATACTTTGTAGTAGCTTCGCCGTATGTCGGTCTCCGTCGCCTCCTTACCGATGCCCAGAACCTCGTACAGGTTGGAGGTCTTGAACAGCTCCTGACACCGTTCGAGTAAACCCATCCTAGCTCACAGCTTTTTAGGAATTTAGCTGACTTCTGTCCAGAAGATTAGTTATTTTAAAGCTTCTGTTAGTAAAAGAAGCTGCCTTTTCTGACGAGATGTTTAGAAGTTATATGAAGCAGTGTTGACAGTGTTCACCTAGCTCAATTTGGCGCGCTGGCCTGTCTCACACTTCCGTACGTATCGACGTGTCATTCAACGCGCTTTCTGATTGGTTCACATTACTGATGACGCTAGGGATATTGTCCTATGTATTGTATGACGGACCATTACTGTGCATGGCTGTTTATCCCATGTCCCAAATACTGAGAATGATACATTTTGATTTTGATGAATTAAAGTCCGGTTACAGCTAAATGTATGGCAGATTTTTAGAAAGTCATTGATAGAAAATGATTGTTATAAGAATATTAGGAGTAGTGTTGCAGAGGTTCATTATAAAATTGAACTGGTTTTAGTTCTCTGTGTGACGTAGTTCTATAAACAACAAAGTTCAACAATCATGAAATATTAATTTAAACCAAAACTAATGCCTTTTCTATCTAGGCTGTCTTCGGGTTTTTAATTTAATGGTTATATTTTTCAATATTTCGAGCAGTCTGAGGTTTTATTCAGCTTGTTTGATCTTTTTATTTTGAGGAGCAGGATAAAAAAGTATGGTGACGATAATGATGTTTGGAGTCAAAATGTTGACTACTTTTGACTTTGATCAAAATATTCTCAGTAATAGTTTCTTGATCAAAATATAAGATAAACATGTCCAGGACTATTTATATTTGTATTTGTATATATATATTTAAATAAATGCTTCAAAGTTAGATTTCAGATTAGCTCCTGAGATCTCAGAAAAGGACAGAAAAGAAACATTTTATATTTTTTACATTAGATAATTGCCTTGATTGGAAATGGGATGATACAACAGTTTTTACATTTACATTTTTTCTGGAATGTTCTATGAAGGGGGCAGTGTTTGTTTGTTTGCTTGGTTTTTTGTTTGTTTGTTTGTTTATTTTAAATTAAAGCTGTGAAACCCATGTCCCCAACGGAGGACCAAAAAAAATTTTAAATCCATTGCTGGGTCTCGGGAGGAAAAATAAAAAAACTAAGTCTGCCTCTCAGTTTTGGTAGCCTACACAAACATAGGCTACTCTTTCTCCCACACTTGTCTGAATCCTTACTGCACCTATCCAAATCCCTGTTGAACCCGCGATCAGCAAATATGAGCATCAATAATCTAATGAATAATTCACCTGATTTTTAAGTTTCATTTTCATGTATTTTTCTTTTATTGACCTTATTATACATTGAAACTGTATCGTTTGTAGTCTGTATGAAGACCTTTGCAAATTGGGTTTTGACACTTTTACAAATAAAGTTTATTGTAATTTTCATTTTGTAAATTAAATTGGTGCCTTTTACTCAACATAATTCAAATGCCTACAGTTAAAGTGAAAGTGATCCCATAACAAGGGATATAAACACATGCATCACTCTCTCACAATTTACAGATACCCTATTATTTATTGGTGCATTTTGAAGCTGCACAAGAATACATCAAAGACAATGAGGCAAGTCACTAAGTATTTTTCACTGCTTCATGCAAAAGCAGAACACAAAGATACACACTGACTTTGAACTAAGCATCTGTAGATTGCACCCATCTGTGTTTATAAGCCTGTGCAATATGCACCACAAGAGTTACACTGCACACCCCCCCATCTCAGATGTTATCCAATTATTGCCCCATCTGTTTCTGTTGCATATTTGGCACAGTCTGTTGTTTTTTTTATATTTACTTTCTGTCATCAAAAACCTCCACTGTCCTTTGTACTCAGACACAAAATAAGCACTTGGACAACTGGCACATCATTATCATGATCAACAATGAAAAACGAAATGACAAAAGCACAAGAGCTGTATTGTAAATGTTATGAACTTTTTGCTGGTGTGCAGATCCCTCTCATATGCGTTCCATCCACATCCTTCTCACTTGGATGGATTGTGCTCCTCATTGATCCTGAAGAGGGAATACTTCCTTGTTCTGGTAAAAGTCTCTTCACAACAGTACAACAGTCAAATGGCTTCATTCTCATGGTCACTCTTTACAGCATGTCCATGTGGTCAATGCATTTTCCCCTTAACTAGGACAGTCTGAAATTCTCCTGTAGGGGGCGGCAGCTCAGCAATCCTTTCTAGTCTTCACCATCTTGCTTTTATACTTGATCGGGATCCCCCAGCGTCTCATTAGATAGACATCAAACACGTAGGCCATCCCTGGCTCCAGGCCCCCGATCACAGCAGTGGTGACAGCCCGTCGGGGGTTGAGCTCCTGGAAATACTTGCAGAGAACCCTCTCTGTGTCAGAGCGGGACTCTGGCCCCAGACAGGGTGCAGTCAGAGCTAATGCCCCACCATCAGCCGCCTCATAAGTTCCCAACTTCCGTCGATACACACAGTATAGACTCCTTTCCTCGGTGCCCATCCAGGCTATGGTGACACTGCTGCACGTGCGCAACCTGTTGAATGATTTAATCTGCAGTGTGGATGGCAGAGATGGGACCCCGCTGCGGTGGTAAGCGGAGGAGGTCTGCATTTTGACTGAAGCCATTAGACCTCCTGGTAGACTTGGCTCTGTAACATGGGTTGTTCCTTCTCTCTCCAGGTGTATGAGATAAGAAGGGCTTCCCTGGAGCCAAATGTGTGCTAAATCTGTCCCCACAGGCTGAGATGTCAACACCTGACCTTTACTCGACACCGTAACCCTGACCTTTTCACCTCCATCACAGCTCTGCAAAGTAAGCAGACCGCTCTGCTGCCAGCCCCGTGGACGGAAGCTGAAAAACTGCTCTGAGTTAGAGCCTTTGTCACGGAAATTCACCCATCTCAGCTCCCCTTCTCGAAGAGTGGTGATTGCTGGTCGAGCCTCCTCATGTGTCCGCGCAATTGTCCCCTTGTAGGCCGCACTGGTCCTGTTCGTCTTGTCGATCACAAAGACGTCAAAGTAATACAGGGTGTCGGGCAAGAGCTCAGAGACGGTGCAGACGCTCTCTGTGCCTTTACATACACACTGGAGCTCAGCATATTCATCAGCCAGTGAAGAAGTCTGTGGCTCCGGATAGGCGTCCCACTGCTGCCACCACCACTCCTTTAAAATCGGCCACGCCATCACTCTCTTCCTTCGATCCTTCCTATCCTCTGTCTCGTCCATCTTTCTCCTTATGGTCTCTTGGGCGGCACAGACACTGGGGTAGTTGTTCCTGGAGTTGACAAGAACACAGTAATCATAACTCTTCTGTGAGTGTGGAAGGCTGGTGAGGGACACGCTGGGCGCCCAGCTGAGGGTGACGCTGGTCATTCCTACTCCAAGGGTGTGAACTCTGGCATCTGCTGGGAGCTGTGGGAATACTCCTGATGGTCCCAGGCCTTCGTGGAGGTACACTGTAGCTCTGGTGTTCTGCAGTTTGGAGCGCAGTCTCAGGATGTAAATGGAAGCATGGGGGTAAGTGGGACCCATGTAGCTGTCCATTGTGTTGCCTGTGAAGCTGTGTACTTTCTCCTCAATCCCTGGACCTCGCCACCAGACCTCAGGCATGCTCTTCTTAGTGCTCCCTGTGAAAAAATGTAATTATTAGACACTCCAGATTCAGTGATGGAATCCCTTACTTAAATCTCCAATGCTCAATAGAATTTTAGTGTCACAAAGGAAAACATCCATACATTTCTTTCAGCACATTGTCAAGTGGCCAGAGAGTATATGAGACTTCTGCAACTACAAGTGGCATTACTCTACTATGAATATATGCAATGACATTGACATGTTTATTTTCCATTAATTGGTACTGAGACAGCTACTGAAGGAAGGTGTAGATTCTGAAATTCTTGTTTTTACTTCCGCCAAGGAGGTTATGTTTTTGCCGGCATTTGTTGGTTTGTTTGTGTACAACATAACTCTATAACTCATAAACCTATGGACAGATTTTGATGAAATTTTGAGATGAAAATTGAGATCTGGAAGTGATTAAATTTTGGTGTAGATCCGGAAGAGATCCTGGATTCTGGATCACTTTTAATTTTCGTTAACATTGCGGTCAATGGGGAATAGCAATGCTTGGCGGAGGTCTGCGCTCTCCGAGTTCTTTTCTAGTTTTTCTTCTCATTTCCTGCATTTTTAAGTCAAAGTAGGCCTACTGAAGCTACACTTTGAAAATCCTTCTCCAAAAGTTCTGCATTCAAACTTAGATATGTAATATCAGCCAAGTATGAAAAATAATAGTGTTCTACCATTATATATGTTGCTTTTGGGTTATATTACTATATTACTGGGTGTTGCATTTTACAATTACTGTAGAGGAGTGTATTATTATGCAGCATATTATATAAAATCATCATGTTTATTACATCACTATCGTGTTAGAGCCACCTTTATCAAAAATTTCTCTGAGGTCTGGACAGTTTTCAGTCCATTGATAGTGTATTTGCAACTAATTCAGTGTTTTGTTTAGTTTTTTTTAAGAAAACATTCATTTTAACAGTGATATATTTCTTTACCCATGAAAGAACAGAAAATGTCATCCTTTTGTTTAAAAACAAAAAACAAAAAACAGAAACAGTGTAGCTCAATACATTTTCCACCAAGTTGAGTAAAAGTAGGGTTATGGGCAAATAATTTTGAGAGAGATCATTTGTCTTGTTTGTGTTGTGTTTTTTTCTATTTATCTATAATGTTTAGCTATATTTATCATGTTTGAAATTGCCATACATTAAAAAGTATGGTGTAACATTTGGTTTCAGTACAAGCCAATCTACAGTGAACAATGGAGTGTGCATAAATAAACACTGTGAACAATGTTTTCAAAGTTTACCTTTTCATAAACAACTCCTCTCCAATTAAATGCATGGAGAAAAGTCGCCCTTCATCACGAAGTCACCGATGAACAAAGAATGCATAAATAATAACAATGTCAACAGTCTCTTGAAAACGCCTGTCAGTATTTTCATTTATACATGAAGTGCATTCAGTCTGAAGTGCACTCTCTTGACAGACACAACTTGTAAATAAACACCACACCACATATTTTCACCGTTCATCTCTCCTCAGTCTGAAATATTACTCCTCAAATGAGACCAGATGTTACAGAATCAAAGTGAATAATTCAGGGTAGCAATGGGGACCCATGAGCTCAGGGTCTGAATGATTTATGTGTCATTTTGTAACTTCATAATGTTATTTTACCATGTCAAGAAACTTATTTATCTTTACTAACCTGGAAAAGTATTTACTCAATACACATTACTCTATCCAGATATATTTGCGTATGCGTGTCTACTTTGGTGGAAAATAAGATGAAATTTGTTTTGCATAAAACATACATTGACTTTACTTAATTAAATCAAGGATTTTTGCTGCTCTGTGTGGACTTTTTCCTCTGAGTTTATTAGTTTGGTGTGGTAGGAGCAAAATATCACAGGCCAAATGTGTTTCATTTTTATTCAACATTTTGAGGAAAATGTTGTACTGTGTGTGCGTGTGCGTGCATGCGTGTGTGTGTGTGTGTGTGCAAAAACAATGTCAAAACCCTGATATGAAATTCATGAAAATGTGACTAGACGAGATACAATCGCCCTTGTCGTCTTCGTCCTTGTTAGATTTAGTAGGTGGCATTTGGGAAAACTCTTTATTTTCCATGCTTTGAACTTGAACAAAAGGATACAAAGTGCCGATATGAAGATGTAAGATAAAAGCAATATTGGACTTATCTTCCTTAGGAATTTCTAATAGAAAAACTTGACGACATTGGTTTTTTTTTCACAGCATACAGGCCACAGATGTGATGGTTATTTGGATCCGATTAATGTCATAAAAAAGAAGAAGAAATTAAAAAAAAATAATAATAACCTTATCAGCATAAGCAGGCTGGAAAAGACTCAACACATATATTTCAAGTAATTTCTATCATTCTAACTATTCCTGTTATGACAAACTAAATGCAATAGAGTTAGATTAATTGCCGATGTTCTGCACTAAATCTATTGCTGGATTTCCCAAATATTGCAGTGATGCTCAAGATACTTTAATGTGTGACAGTGGGGGTTATGGTCGTACTCACACTGCAGACTCTTGAGGGGTTTGTCCTTCAGTGTCCGGGCAGATAAAGTCCATTCGATGGGCTGGTCACATGGGCTGACAGTCACTGACATGGTCGACGCTTTCTTTTTCAGAGTCAAGTATAACCTATGGGGGAATTAGCAAATTAAATGGAAAGATAAGGTATGATTTTTACGACTACTGTCAACATTATAACATCTTCCCTCCTTTCATAAATGAAAAGACAACATACTGTATCTTTCAGGACACAATGCAATATTCTTTCTTTTTTTTTTAGCTGATTTGTCGACACTCATAAAACGTAAAGATTAACATCTTCAGTCATTTTCCTGTTGCCATCTTTTCATTTGCCTACGTGCTGATTAGTCATTTGATAGCAGATCAGAAGAGGTGACCTGAGTGCCATATGATAAGGCTGTTCTGAGATTTTCAGATGGATATCTGCCTGTTTGCTGTAACTATCTGGAATCGTGCTTAGCATAGAAACAGTTATGTCCCTTCTTATGATCAACTGTGAGCTGGTATGTGCATGTTGAATGATTGATTTGCATATTAGATTGCAGTTCAGTGATAATTGAAGGGCATTTAGGAATCACACTGTTGTGGTTTATTGTGGTTTATGCTTATCTGTAAAAGCAAACAACCACCGCTGTCCTTAAACTCCAAAGTCAATGTTAAGTACCTCTAAAGCCTGAATACAACATTTTTCAGACTCACAGTAAAAGTTGTTTAACACACACTGCTCCATAGTGCGTCACTTCTTCACGGCAAGTTTCCCCATATGAAAATTAAGTCAGTTCATAGTTATTTGTTAATAAATATTTATCCTGCTTCGTTACAAATGCCATTATTCATGATATCGTGCAGATGGCAGTTGTTTCCAAACAGATGTGCGACACTGTCATCCTCAAGGGCGCTGTGCAGCTTATTAAATAGAGTGATTAATTTTAGAATCAGTGTTTTCTCTCCATTATTTGCTGTGTAGTTCTGCATGGCTGCAATGGTGGACAGACTGCTGCACACGGGGAGACACATTTTGCAATTTTCAGCTCCCAGTTTCAGAAGGGTTTAGGGTTCAGGCCAAATGGGCTCTTCTTCCCCTCGTTTTCTCGACAGTGGTGCTGGATTGATCCACTGTCTCCAAAAAGGTGGTTTGGAGATGACTGGTGAGTTGTTATTAACATCGCGCAGGGGCAGATCTGATGATGACATCATTGCTTAATTTGTTTACAGGAAATGAAAAATTAATCAAGATTTGAGTCAGAACAAAAACTTCTTCTCATGCAATTTAGTGTTTAGTCAAGGAGAACAAACCAAAAGCGGCATGGCAGTGATATGAAAACTTAAGTTATGCTGATACACTTTGGGAAGGGGACAGAAAAGTTCTATGATAATCTTTAAATTGCAGTTAAGAAACTCTCA
>JAPTYR010000008.1:22578530-22594453 GCA_029814505.1 Siphamia roseigaster | reverse complement strand
CGAAATCGTGATTTTGGGCAAAAAAATCGTGATATTAATTTTTCTTCATATCGCCCACCACTACTTTGTACAGTAGGCTATGTGTCTTTGCGTTATAATAAAATTCCATCAAGAAATTTCACAGTGCTCCTAAATTTTTATCTGTGCTCCTAATTTTTTTCATTTAGGAGCACCAGTGCTCCTAGTGAAAAAGCTTAACGTACAGCCCTGTGGAGGCCTAATAAATTTATGACAGCTAGGAGTTACAGTTGTGTAGTGTTTCATTTGTGGGGCAGCATAAACATGCCACAAACACACCTACACAAACCCACAGTAAAAAGGCAGTTATCTACACTACCTCTGGCTCCCATCTGCATAAACGTCTCACTGACAGTGATTGACATCTGTACTGTTGCTTGGTGACACTTATCAGCCTGTGTAATGCTTGTAGCCAATGAGAAAGTGAGCGTTAAATGGCGATGTCAGAGCCTTTGAGCTTTTTTTAATGGTTTGGTTCAAGTGAAGGGCACATACCGAAGAGGGCATACACACTGTCATGTCTGTCACATACCCAAGCAGTTTACAGGAGAATAGAGATTGGAAGCGAAGTGTCAGGAGAGGTGTAATTACATTGGTAGGAGAGTTAGGGTGTTGAACAGTGAAAATGATTAGCTTTAGTAAAGATGCTCCATGACTTTTCACCTTTTAGCATCACACAAGGCCAATCCTTCTGAAAACCTAACAAAATTATCCTGTTAGATGCACCCGAGTAGATATGGAGTTCCTGTCTGGGTCGTGACCTTACGTAGTCAGGGACATGACTCATTTGCTTCACAGTGGGGCTTTCTTCTTGCATATCTAACTTGATTTTAAGTTTGTACTCTAAATTGATGCAGTTTAGGAGGTTTTGAAAAGAGCAGTGTGATCTGGTTTTCAGGCAAAATGTTTTCATTGGAGAATTGAGTCTAGCCTTTACAGTATTCATTATAGATGAAGAGCAGCTCGTGGAGATATTGTGGATTGGTTAACGATTGCGTAGATTTATTGTTGGTTTTTGATTGAGTAAATCTAAAACGGAGAGAGGGAACTACCACTTTTTCATCTTTATGAGAACCATGTCAAATTAACTTTTTCATGGAGCTAAGAGATGGGTATCGGTGTTTATATTAATGTCCCCTTTGGTAATCCCGTGACAGTTGAGCGCAGCATGTGTGCAGCTAATTGCTACTTCAGCCTCTGGATATTTTTCCTCATATGTCTGTGAGATTACGTGGCTTTTGTCTTACACTTTGCACTACATTGTGGGTGAATCATCATCCTTTGCTTCAATAATCTCCTCTGTGGTTAAAGTTGTAATTAGCTTTTTCCGCTTTCTGTATTTTAGGTGAGTTTTCCTAACCACTGATAACTTCCACATCCTCTTCTCTTCTTACAGCACTGGGTGGGGCTTTTAAAAAGATGCCCTATCAAATATTAAACACACTCATACAGGCTCTGTTCTCTCCTCCCACATGCCCATCAGTACACACTTAGACACATCGCAATACACACACAAGCACACACATCTGAGCAGCAAGCCCGGTGGCAGACAGATCGACCTCTTAAGAATTTCTTCCTCTTCCTGTTGGGGTGCGACTTTAGACTGAGTTCAGACGGTGAAGGAAATCATATGCAACATGACTTGGCAGTGTTTAGCAGCATGCTAAGAAGATGACTGTCTTCGGATGATAATGATTGGTTGGCTCAACATTAGTTCACTTGGTAAAGGTAACATTTAGCACCCATTTACCTGTTTTACCATATATGCAAAATTTGTAGTTCTGCTGCAGTGTGACATGAACTTTTTTGTTTTATGTGTGTATCTGTGTCTTGTGTTGCCATAAAAAGTGTTGACTGTTGTTAATGCAACTTAACCACACCATAGCTCTGTTCATCCTTTGGTCCTTCTGTTTTATTTTATTTATTTTAATTTTTTTTTTGGTTATCTGATCTACCATAGTTGGTATACAGCATTACCAAGTCTTCTATGCTTTCTCATTGGATTAGCATCACTTAACATCAGTGCAACTCTGCCAGTATGGCTTTCACTCGATACACATTAGCCCAGCATCAGTGTTACTTTCATCCCTGTCTCATTCTATTAGCCTTTTCTAATGGCACTTTGCTTATCTCTTCAGGGAGAGAGCTACAGTCAACTGCAGATGACTGGTCTAGTTATTACCTCAATGAAATATAGTGTTCTGTTCATATATGCAAAGTACACTAGTTAACGTTCAGTAACTGGGCTTATGGTGAAGTTGGTTCTAATGTTTTTGCATGGACTTACTCCTTTCCTGAGAGCAGATCTGCACTGTTGACTCATTTTTTTTAAATGAAACAATGTTTTTTTTTTTTTTTTTTGCCTTCACTTACTGAAATGGTTTCTGGGGTGGTCAGCTTTTAAAATGAATGTGTTGCTGTCTTAGAGCAGAGCCAACTGGATGTCACATCAGGCTCTACTGACAAGGGTTATAGTACTATTGATTCGTTTAATTGATTTTGGCTGCACAATGAAAGACAGATGGGCAGGAAGATCTGAACATCGAGAAAGATATAGAGCAAATTGCAGTTGCTTTCCACTTGATGCAAAGAATGAACAATTCCCGGAGGAGAGAACAGCTTATCTGTTTGGTTTTTTTGCTAACGCTGTTTTTTTTTTTTTTTTTTTTTACAGAATCTTAACATTTTTAACCGAAATGTTTTGTGGGGATTGGGGTGGGTGTGGATATAATACAAAACAGGCTGAAAACATCCCCGCTGCCACGGTAAATAACTTTGATGTCAATCTGTACTGTTTTGGTCCCCTGCCTCATTGCATGCTTGTATTATGCACTGCCAATGAAAGCTATGCTGTTGGTTTGCAAATTTAGGCTAATTGCTGATTGTTTTCTGTTAAATTAGTCTGGTGAAATATGTGTTTTTGTAAAGACAAGGGTTGTTAATAGAGTTTCAGAGCTGGTGGTGTCTTAGGGGAGCAGCTCACTATAAAGCTATGTTAGTTAGCAAATGCAACATCAGTATTGTTGCGGTTAACATGAAGTAACGTATAGGTTAATTTAAAAGTTATCTTATTAAGTTGAGTTGGTTTCTCCTTTGCAGCTGTGGTTCTTGCAGCTGGTGGCTGTGTGTGCATGTGCCTGTATGTTGTCAAGTATTGTTTGTGTGTAACATAAAGTGTGATTAGTTAAATTTTTATCTCTGCTCATTGTAAGATTAGCGGTGTGTCCCAAATTTGTTCCGGGATTCAATTAATGTGGTACATGGTTAAACTGAAACTCTACTTATCATTGCATTTATTGTCTGTTATGGAACTATGGTGGCGCAAAATAGTCTATGGTGGGCTGCCACACTCTATATACTTCATCTGAAACACCAATACGTCCTAATTTAGATATATTCTCAAGCTTAATCCTAACCTTAACTTTGAGTCACTGTCATCATGTAACCTTTTTGCCGTTTCCTCAACCTTGTTTCATGAACCAAGCTGTTTTTTTGTTCCTGAAGCTTTAGCCACTGGATTGCCATAGCTGAAAACTTATAAATTACATGTGACCCAAAATGAGAATGTGTTGGAAAATGTGTTCTTCTGCTTTCATTTTATTTATTTATACAGAGGAGCATTCACCTTCATTGGGACGGCCATAGCTCAGTTGGTAGCGCAGGTCATCCAATAACCGAAGGGTTAGCGGTTTGAATCCTGCTTTGTCCTAGTCAGTCCGTTGTGTCCTTGAGCAAGACACTTTACCCTCCTTGCCTCCAGTGCCACTCACACTGGTTTATGAATGCATACGAATGTTTGGTGGTGGTCAGAGGGGCCGTAGGCACGAACTGGCTGCCACGCTTCCGTCAGTCTGTCTCAGGGCAACTGTGGCTACAAAGTGTAGTTCACCACCACCAGAGGGAGAATGTGAGAGTGAATGAATAATGGATCAGTAATGTAAAGTTCTTTGGGTGCCTTGAAAAGTGCTATAGAAATCTAATCTATTATTATTATTATTATT
This sequence comes from Siphamia roseigaster, assembly GCA_029814505.1. NCBI lineage: Eukaryota > Metazoa > Chordata > Actinopteri > Kurtiformes > Apogonidae > Siphamia > Siphamia roseigaster. The sequence goes on along the minus strand of JAPTYR010000008.1, from coordinate 22,590,434 downwards.
ATTATTATTAGATTTTTTTTTCTTCATTACAGTGTTCTAGAGCATTAGGGCGGAATGTCGACTTAATTGAACAAACTTATCTAAATTTAGTTTTTAATTTACATTTGCTAAACTTGTAGTTCCAAGTCCTCCAGTATTTGTTGGCAGTTGGAGGGATAAAGCTGTGATACAAGAGGGTTGCAGCTGCGATACAAGAGGGATGCTCGGATCCTCACCACTGCTGCCAGACTCACAGAAGATGTGTTTAAAAATGCATACGTTTTAGTCTGACTTTCAGATGTTTTTCAGATGTTTTTTTTTTCCATTTATTTATTTTTTTGTCTTCCGGTGATTTCTTATATGCTATTGTTGGTGGTGACAGGGGAAACTCTGAATGTGGGGAAATGGGGACAGACTGTCTGCGGGGACAAACGGCAGGATTGGGGATTTACTATGTGTGGCAGAACACCTCCATTCATGCGTAGCCCCACTGACCCAATAGATCATAGCTCTTGGCTGTCACATCCTATCTGCATCCATCCTGTTACTCCTAAAGAATGAATCTCTGTAATGTGCGTGCATGTGCAGCTGAAAAGTGAAAGCTTGGCCAGAGGAGTAATGAGCAACCGCACTCTTGCAGATGCCTCTTTTTCAGCCTTCCAGTATCTCTGCCAGGTGCTTTTCCAAGTTCTTGTCCTCTGAGTCGGAAATGAATAAAGGCTGAAAAGCCTCACTGGCTGTCAGACAGCAAACTCCTATTCCCTGTACGAGAGAGAGATGTCATCTCCTCCTCCTGCTCATTTCATACACAGGAGTTGCTGCTGAGATGCTAAGTTGCAGGTCCAGCAGAAGATATCACTGTAAGGAAAAGTCTGGTCTTACTGTATCTGTCGTCGTAACTTTATTTTACAGTATCTGTCTACTTGAGTTTTTTTTCTCTCTTCTTTCCACACCTCTGTATCCTCTTTAATTTTTCTAGCCCTAGACAGTTAATCAAGGGCTTAATCACAGGCTTCTGGTGATTTTTAGAAATTAAAGTTGGCAGTTAATTTGGGATATCTTACTGATTGAATATATTTAGTGCAAAACCTGTCTAAAAACATAACCAATTAGCTCAAGATTGTATGGTAGATGGTGTGGTAGATTTTGTACTGATAAACAATCAATTCCACTGTGGATGGTAGATACCTACTTTCCCCACTGTTCTGCTTACAATATAGGCAATTATTGAATTTGTGTTCAGTAATACCAACAAATGATCAACCAGCTAAGTATGTCAACTATTTAAAGTAAGGGGTCACCAGTCCTGGTCCTTCCAGACCAGCATCCTGCATTGTTTCCCTCTTCCAGGACACCTGACAGTTATTATCAGGCTTCTGCTGAACTTGATGATAGGCTTTATCATTTGAATCAGGTGTGTTAGAAGAGGGTAACATCTAAAATATGCAGGATACTGGCTCTCAAGGATCAGGATTAGTGATCCCTGATTTAAACCCTTGGACTATTTATTTTTTTATTTTTTTTAATTTCTTTAGTCAATTAATGTATTTTTAACTTGTATCTAGATGACCGGTGAAGTAGGAAATACTCATAATTGGCTGTGGTGGATGCATCCTCAGTCCTGAATTTGATCTTGTTGAAGCTGTAAGTTATTTATTTACAGTACTAGACCCTGGGGGGAGGGGCAGACCTTCTGATACGAGCATTGGACAGATGGCATACACAGTTTACTGGCCTACCTCTGAATGTGTGTCATTCAGGAAGGCTGCTGTTGTTTATATGCAGTTTTCGTTAGCTGATCTCTGTGTCTGTGCCACTGTTGGTAATGAGGCCGGGCACTGACCATGTTGTGCTTTTGACATAGAGAACCACAACTGGTGCTTGTTTAGTTCTGCAACTCACAACTGATCAGATATTCAGTTGTTATTTTGTTATTTATATTGTTCATAGATAGATAGATAGATAGAGCATGGCCCTCGGGAAATTGTGGTGGGCCCTTGGGAAATTATTCAATATTATTCATAGCACACACATGCATAAAGAATGCTCCAATGTGTTGTTTTACATGAGAAAAACATCTACCGGTGCAAAAAATGAACCAAATAATGATAGAGTATACTAAAGGCATGATTATGGAATTTACTGAAGAATATCTAAATTTGACTTATGATAACTCTTACTGACTTTTATTTTCTCTTTTTATTATCATTAGATATAATTCCTTTTAATATGGGCCCTAATTTAAGTTATTAAATTATGATTGTGAGTCTTTCAGCAATATCATATTAAGTCTATTGGGTTGTAAGTCTATATGATATTCGGTATATTCTGAGTATAATCAAATGCTTTTTAATCAAGTTATCATTATTAACAATGATATAAAATGGATATGTACAGTAATTTAGATATAGCCTATTGCTACATGTATTTTCTTGAATGTAAAATGTTTTAAACTGGTAACACTCATGTTAACATGAACACAAACCAAACAAGAGTAATGTTATAATGTGCCTTTTCTCAATAACAATCTAGCAAACTAAATGAAATAACATTCTTCATTGGTCAGATAAAGGGCAGTGACCCTTTATCATCTTTACCACCAGAGTGATAAGTAAGTTGACCCAGATGTGAAAATACTGCCACGGTGAATTTCTGTTCACGGGCAGTGATGTGTGTTCTTCCTGATATGAATGAAACTTGAGAAGTTTGGTATGAATCGACAGCAGTTAAAAAAACAAAAAAACCCTTGATTTAATTCTCACCCATTAAATTCATGAGAAACACAGAGACACCACCCCCTTCCCCTGGGGCAGAAAGCTTTAGTTACTCTGCCTTCAGAGGATGACCTGGTTTTGTGTCCGTTATAGTGTGTAGACCCTTGTGTGTATTTATGAAGCAGATTAGGATGGTGGCAAAGCCAGACAGTTCTGTGGCAGTGGCAAGTGTATCTCTCTGATTATAGACACGTGTGTCTTTGCATGGGAATGTGGGGCAGTTTGTAAGATGTTTTTTTTCCAGAATAGAAGAGCCACATTGTAACACAACACCCCTCCCCCATCCCTTCAAAAGTTGAGTGGATTACAGCTCCAGTATCTGTCTTTGTGCTCGTTGTGCTAGTTTCCCAAGAGCTGTACCCATGTGGAAATGTGTACCGTGTGTACAGCTGTGTCAGTGTAACAGCCATATCTCTTAGTTTCATCATTTTCTGCTCATTTGAAATATTTTGAAAGGGTGGGAAGATGCTTTCCACAGTAGCATTAACATTCTGCTGTGTTCTAGTCAGTGCAGATATGTTTTCACCAGATGCCTCGGCCATCTGGACCTCTCAGCACCTTTTCAATTCATTATCTTCCTCTACAGACCAGATGGATGTAACATGCAGGTGTATCACCAACACATGTACCCATGTCACATGGCTGACTGGAATTGAATTACCAACAATGAATGAAAGGAAACATCCATGTGTTTTTCCTACTATTGGCTTGATATTCTGTATGTCCTCCATTCACTGTTCACACTGTACTGGCTGTCTTCCCAGCACCGTTTTTCTTTTGTCCTCTAGGCATTGTCATTATCAGTTTGCCTACACTGTTGTTTGCCAAGCACCTTGGCACTGTATCTTTAAAACCCCTATACCAGCCACAGATGATGTGTAAACACAATTCAGTTAATGCATAACTAAGGATGCTCCCTTTGATTCTCCCATGGCCCATTACATTTTGAAGGATTATAAGTACGAGTAACATTTTATTTGATAGGTCTTTAAAGACAAACTTAAGTTTTGCACGCTCTGGATGAGTATGTTTTGTTTTTTTTTTGTTTTGTCAGTGATTCTTAATGAAGATAACATTTTTATGTAACCCATTTGTCTGATAGGATAAGGTGTATGCATGAAGCCAGGCTTAGTGTGACAAAAGTATGTAGTTATTTAGTAAGCCTTCCTGCCAGATTAATCTTTGTTTTCCTAGTTGTCAGAGATCTTTAAAAAGGCAAGGCAAGGCAAATTTATTTGTATAGCACATTTCATTTACAAGACAATTCAAAGTGCTTTACATTGGAGATACAAGAAAGTCACAATGATTAAAAAGTAGACGTACATGCAACCACTGAAGCAATTTGATAGGAGAGCTGTCAATATCATTACTGCCTTTGGAACAGACTGCAAAGATGTTATTACAGATGGAGAATGTGCATGTGTTGTCTTTGTTGTATTTTGTTTCAGCTGAACTTGTAATAAATATTTAACATTTGCTTGTAGAATTAATTTCAGTTCATAATTTCACATATTATATAGCTTTTGGTCAAACGGAGCCAGAAGAAAAAAGTGGAAAAAGCCTGGATCACTGTTGATCAAACTGTAGAAAACCTTTTACAGATTCAATTTACGAATAAAATATAAATATCAAATTGTGAATAGTTTGTTTCCCAGACAAGTCATGCCATGCAGTAATGTGCCTTTCTCTCTGTCCTCTCCTCAGTTGTGTGTGGCTCCATACATTTCCATGACTGTGTTGGCATCTCATGGAAAAAAAAGCACCTGCCAGGTCTGCCATGGTATCCAGACTTCCTAAGTTTGGTGGACGTTCCTCCACTGGTGGCAGTAACCCCATCTCCAATGGTTCAACTCAACCAGCCTCCCCTACTCAGGATGGAAAGACCACTTCTCCAGGAACACGCCCAAATGGTGTGATCCGTGCCTCTTCTTTTTCCCTCAAATGGAAGAAAGATGAAGGTGCTGCACCTATAAGCTCTACAGTCTCTGGGGATCGAACTTGTGAAGATAAGCCTAAGGCTATTTCAATAACAAAGGACGTGAAGAATTCCTCTCCAGGGACACCCAAGATGCGGAGATCGGGTCCTTTGATGGTTGCCGTTTCTAGCCCAAAGGCAATCCCTAAGCAATCCCCTAAAATGAGTCCAAAAGTAGAGACCACATTGGGTCAGAGTCAACTGAATGGATTGTCTAAAGTGGGGCAGAGTGGTTCAAGCATTCCTACATCTCATCTTGTACGGCCAAGACTGAGCTCCGGTTCTCCTAGAAGCAGTTCACAAGATAGCCTGTCTCAGTCCACGGACAGCCTAAAGACCTTGGCGTTGGACAACATGGTGCGTTCAAACAGCTTCACCCACTTCAAGCAAATTCCTTCACCCACCAGCCAACCTATGACACGGTCTTTCTCATTTAATCGAGCTGTGGAGCTAGCAAAGCCTCTGGCCAACACTCAACTCCGGCCACCACGAAGCAGTTTACTTAAACCACCGCAACTTGGCAATGGAAGAGTAGGTTTAGGGCTGGGAGGGTTCAATGGAAGTCTTGGAGGTTCAGGAGGTCTTGGTGGAGGTCTTGGAGGACTTCAGTATTGTAGAGCAACTCCAACTGCTTCCTCTCTACCCACTCTCACAACACCATCAGCACCCACAACTCCCAGCTCTCTGAAGAAGCCACTGCTCCCTAATTGTGTGCTGACCAAGCCACTGGGCAGTAACGGAGGGTCTTCAGGATACAGGTTAGCTCGAACTGGACAGAAGCCTCTTTTCCCAGGTCGAGTGAAAGGGGACATCAAACCTGTAGCTGCACCTGAAGGTGGCAGTCTCTTCGGGATAGCAGTAGACACTGAGCTGACTGGTGAAGCTGAAAAAGCAGACTTTCATTGTGACAGTGACAGGAGCTCTGGAGAAGGAGGTGGAAAAGGAGAAAGAAAAGGCATGTTTAAACAGAACTCATGTCAGACAGCTGCGGAGACTTTGGAGGACATGTCCTTATCTTCTGCCTCATCTTTAGACAGAGGTGACACCAGTGAAGAGTTTCTGGATGACTTTGACAGCACAGGTGATGTGCTTAGTGATGGGGACATACCTGACAACAGCAACACTGGTGGTGTCACCAAAACCCGCCTACAGAGCTTTCTGAATGAGACCATAGACTGGGCTAGTATTGACATAACAGGTAAAGGAACTGAATTAAATGCATTGCATGTATTTTCTGACACTGGACATCTTACAATCAAAATAATAACAGATAAATGTCAGTTGTTGTGCATTGCATATCCTCAGCTTGTTGCATTTCTCAAGTAAAGCTCTAAATATAAAAAAAGAGTGACTGAACTTAATCTTCTTTGTTTTCACTCAGTGGTAGATCAATAACTAAATGTACAGCTTTGTTTAGATTACATTTAGCAATATATTTACACATTATGTCATGTTATGGATACAAGTCAAGAAAATATACAACAATGTACTCACTGTATGTTTATGTTTATTGGTCTTGTTAAATAGAGGTAACACCACATGTTATTATCAGTTACATTGTCTTTTTTTCTTACCTCCAAATGCACTAAATTTTACTCTAGAATCATAATAGTTTTTTTTCTTTTTTACTTTTTTTCCATAGGACATAAGGAAGACAGTCCAATGCATGAGTCTTGTGGGTCCCTGACTAGTCATAGTCATGTGCCCCTGGAGTCATCTGTGGAGCTTTCACCTTCTAACAGCTCCGGTGGAACCTATATGTGGGATGAGGAGGGTCTGGAGCCTCTTGGAGGGCCTGGAGCACATCCATGTGATAGTTACGATGACTCGGAGCTTAACAGTTTGGTAAGTCCTGAATCCATTGAAATGTAAGCACATGGCTTAGTAACTCCTCATAACTGTCTCTCACAACTATTAATGTATTATGAAGGTTACTTTCTCAGACATCTTTATAATTTAGCCACCAAGTACTATTCCCGCTACAATCTGCGCTGAAAGTCCATGTGCCTGCAGGATGTATACCCTTCTGTGCTTTTTTGACTGTACCTACACAGGTACCCATAGAAGGACCAGGGAAGACCCAAGCTACTCTATGAAGGGGGTCACTTCAGATTGTTAATTAACTTAACAACTGGGTTTCTGTCAGAAGAACCAATGCAGGAAAAATGAAGACATTCACTAAAAAAAGGATTTTGGTTTAAAAAGTTTGATTGCAAAAATTCCAAAAAGGCAAAATACAAAAACAGGAGTCTAAAAGAGAAATTAGTTTATCACTTGTATCTCTTAACACAAAGCTTCTTCTGAACTTCCAACTCCCGAACTGCTTCTAATGAAACTTCAAACTTTTTATGGTCTTTAGTGACAGTGGAAGATTCTGTTCTACAAGATATGTAAATTTCATACACCCATATCATTGGTCATCTTTGTTTCTGGGCAAAACACATATTTACCCCTGGTGGTGGTGGGGGGGGAACCAATTATACTGAAGCTTACATCACCCCATGTAGGGACAGTCAAGTTTCAGGTGAAGTTTCAGGTGAAGTCAAGCATGTACGCAATATGAAAGTCCAGCTACAGGTCATATAGTACTTCCCTATGTGATCTAAATATCTAGTATGTTAACCACAGAAAGTCCCCAAAATTTCCATGCACTTGCACAGGAAACAGAGATTTGAATTTATTGACCCTCCTCTGACCTTTAGAACTGTAAAGGCTCTAAACAAATGTTATTTTTTTTTGCTAAAGGTTATTACAATAAAACAATCACAGTAATAAACAAGGATTCAAACATTTCTTCTTACTTTTGTTCCTCCATTTTCTATTAGGTTGTTAGAATCACAGTCGATATTTTAGCATTTGCGTTAATTTTTCCACAATATAGAGCCTTACCTTGGTGTAGAGCAGAATCCCAAGCTACATTACTACAAATCATCTGTCATTCAGGACAGAACTTCCAACAGAAAGACTCAATGTTCAGTTCAATTGCATTAAATTACATGCAGTGTATTTTAATTCATATTGCACATTTATCTCAACACATTATTTAGTGAGTCGGTTTGTAGTAGCAGCAAAGAAGGTTAATATTTATGTGTTTATTCTTGTATAATGACCTGAAAATATGAATTATGTATTTTCTACCTTACGATGAGCCTTTTGTATCTTCACAGGGCTGGAGTGTCTTCTTAGTGGCATCATGCTACGCCACCAGTATTTTTATAACGCTGGTTCTAGAAGTGGCTCTTTATTTCTAAGGCCACCATAGGTGACAAATCTTGGATGGTTGCGGTCTGCTGCTTCACCACTGCATGCCATTAAATGTTACGCACAAAAACTTATAAGCATAGTTTCAGTTGCATGTATGCCACTGAGAATAAACACCCATTTCTGTTGTAGTATTACCAACAAGCTTTAAGGACTCCTCTCTTCCATGTCTTATTTTAACTGTCAGATTACATTGAAGCCTTTTTACAACAGAAAAGGGGTGGAGAACAGCCAAAACCCTTTAGTGATGATACCATTTGAGTAAAAACTTAAATGAATACTTTAAGCTTTTGAAGATAACTGATTGAAAATTGCCACTAAGATGTCATTTTATTTCCAAAAACAGTTGAAAGAAATATAAAGATTCTGACAAATTGAGAATGAATTTGATACACATCACACAGGTGGATTACATGTCATTACTGGGAAATGATATCCAATAATACATTTTTCACTAAACGTTCACCTACATAACTTAAAAGATATACTCATTTTTTTTTTGTTGTTCACCTATAGGTCTGTAATTGGTTTGTTTTCCAAATAAAACATTTTGGAGTTGATGCATCAGTGCTCTTTTAATAGGGAGTTGACCTTAGTCATTTATCTCACTTTGAGACCATTACCAAGTGCATTTGTAGGCTTTTGAGCAGCTCTCTGGTACAGCCTGAGGCCTGTTTAGCACAATAATGGTGCCTCAGTCCATTAATCAATTCCACTTTTGAATAATTCCTCCTTCCTTTTATAATTAGGGATTAAACAACCAGAACAAAAGCTGAAAAAGAAAAGCAAAATTGTCCAGAGTTTTTCTTTTTGCCTTCTCTGACAGGCTGTTTCATGCCAAGGTCTTTCTGTTCCTGAGAGGACTGCTGACCTGACCACCAACTGTGTACTAATAGCATTGCTGTCCTAACTTCGGTTCTCTGTATTTTGGTACCAAGTCACCTGATCTCAAGAATGCATAAAGAGCTTAAAATAAGATGGATTAGAAATTATATAATGGGATTGGTATTGTTGCTGTGTTTTCTCTGTGATACTGACACAGGATTAAGTCGGTGGATTTGCTCAGGTGATATTTGTGTTTCCTCACTGGGTCTGTTGCTTCTGCTCGAGAAGTTAAACTGCTGAAGAAGGGTAAAGCTTGTGTGTGATCTGAGCACATATATGCTTTTTGTGTGTGAGTGTTCTGACATGTATCACTTCTGCCACCACAAACTCAACATAACCAAGTGTACATGATTAACAGTCATGTTATGTCATAAGCAGTGTGGAGATGCATGTACTGTGCAGGATAAGCATGAGTCAGTGTGGTTGATCAGCTAAACTCTATTAGAGCAGTGTATCCTTGATGTCTGATAAAGCTAAGTGCAACTGACATTATGTTGTGGTTCAGCATATTCAGTTCTTTTTTTAATCTTTTGGTCGGCATGTAATTAGATACTGTGTATATGCATTGTGAAGCTGTACTCCAAACATGTTCAGTGTAGGTTTTCATGTCTCAGGGAGGTGCAGATATGTTGTGTAAGATGAAAATGGTATGCCTCCTTGCAATGCAGCGGCTGATAACAGCAATCGAGTGGGCGAATATGAGAGGGAGCAAGACAGGAAAAATGGAGGAAAAACGGAAATGGCTACGAGCTTGGGGAAAAAGAGCAAAACTGCTTAGTGAATGAATGCTGATGTATGAATATCAGCTCTATGGGGAGTCTGCCTTTGAGATGTTTAACTGCGCTATTTGATTAGAGGAAATGAGCCCACTTTCTGTAATTGGATGCAGCACTGTCTCTCTCCACATTTTCTTCTACTGTTTCATTTCCATCTGTTTGTCTCTGTCTAATTTCCATCATGTTTGTGGGTAAACAGTTTCATTTAATGAGCAGAAGAACAATTTTTCTATGGTAAAAGTGTCCATGCCCATGAATAACAATCATCGATTAAATACGCAGTGGAGCTTATTTGGTGTGAAATGACAAAATAATGACAAGTATTAAACTGTTACATGAGTGCAATTTGCTCAGGATGTTTTTTTTTTATTAATGTACCAGTTAACAGGCCCTTGTTGTTTCTGTCTGTATCTTAACAGTACAATGTTTGCACAAGACTTTTGCTCCCACAAAATTCTAAGAGGGAAATAAAATCCAGTGTCATTAAGCTTATTTCTGTTGACATTAAAAGACAGGATGTTCCACGTTAGGTGTATGTAATGGGGAAATTCTCTTTTAGATTTCCTTCATCCTATTGCAGTGTTGCGCTCAGTCCACTTGGAGGCACTGTGCATCTTTAAGACAATGCTGTGTGTGTGCCTGCAAGGGTTTGCACCGTGTGTGTCAGTATTTTTCTAGCTATATACGACTCTATCTGCATTCGTATGCCTCTGTGCAAAATCAAGGAGTGGGCTACCTGAGCTCATAATAACATTCCCATGATGCACCATGCAGCTCACTACACTACCAGCTTCTCAAAATTGGCATTGTGAAATGGAGGGCCACTGTTTATAGCCACTGTAATGTTTTCCTGGTCTCTGCATGATTTATCACACACCTGCACCAACGTAAATGGGGCTGAGCACAATTTATTTTTTAAATGGGTTAACTATTTTGAAATACTTGAGACTGTGAATTTCAGTTTGCCAGGTAAAAAAAAAACATGACAGAAAGAGCTAAAGCTGAGATGGAGGGGACTTAGGCAGTGATAAGATATATAGTACCATGAACACTGAGATGGACAGAATAAAAATAACATCTGTGCTATATATATTGTAGCACAGACCATACCTCTGTAAGGCAGTCTGATTCTATTTTTTCCAAAATGGCATTGGATAAGTGTTCGTTATACGTTTTATTATATTCTGCTGTATTTATCTCTGGAATAGAAGACTTTGATAGAATTTCATACATTATAAAAGATGGAAAACAAACAACCCAAAAAAACAACTATAGCGTAGAATCCGAACCTTAACTGCCCATTTTTCTGCAGCTCATTAATAACACATTAACCTTCTCAGATGAAACAGCACAGAATACTGTACTGAAAAGGTATTATCATTATCACAAATTGCATCTCCCATCTTCATCTGTAATGTTTTATCGAAATGTGAGTTGAAATTGTCACCTGGTCACACTAAATGTACAAGTAGGTTTGAGAATTAGCTCAATCAAATGTGTATAGTGATACATTTTGAACTAGAGGTTTTTCTTTTAAGATCTGAAGATTACGCATGGAGTTGCTATGGTGTTTTCCTCATTAGGAGAAATATATTTTCTTTCAAATACCAGCATAACTTTCACCCCAGATCATCAAACCTTGAATGACGCGTATATTAAAGCGTGCAATTTTTTTCTCATATATCTTCTATTCTTTTTTTCTTTTTTCTATTTTCTGTCTCTTGCACACTTTTTTTTCATCTTGTTTTCTACACTCTGTTATGTGTTGATTTTTAAGCCAATCATCCGGTTCTCTAATCCGTTTTTTCCCTTTGCAGCATGGTGGCTGAGTTTCTGCTGCCTTTTATCCCTGATTTACTTATTTTGCATCTACTTTTAGGCTTTTGCGGAACCAGCTTGAGACAGGTCAATTCAACAGTGTTTAAATGGGTGAGGTGCTTAAACCTTTTGTCTGTGGAGTGCTCAGCCGTTTATGGAACGTGCTGCCAGTGAATTGGTTATGCTGCTGAATTAATGAGGCTTGCATGCTTTTGTTTGTCTTGGTTTTAAAACGACAGCATTGGGTCTTTAAGGCCCCGTCCCCACGGAGACGAATTCGCGTGAATTCGTCTAACTTTTTTTAACGTATTGGCCTTTCGTCAAAATGGGGACGGCAAATACGGTACCCCAATACGATAGCTTTTGAATACGGGTCCCAGAGTGGGTAAATCTGAATACGGTCGGAAATACGTCTCCGTCTGGACAATTCGGCGGG
>JAPTYR010000008.1:22529731-22542042 GCA_029814505.1 Siphamia roseigaster | reverse complement strand
GGCGTATGAATTGCAGCGTATCAGGCAAGCGAGCCGTATTCGTACTGACGGAGATTTTGTACTGAGACGTCTCCAAAACAATACGCCGCATCGTTGTCGTGTGGACGGGGCCTTAGTTTTCTGACACTCTACAATACTTTACTGCAGCAGTGGGGCACTCTATTACAAGTAGAAAGAAACTGTTTTAGAGACCACCACACAGGCTAAAAAATAACCTGGAAACAACCAAAAATATGGAGCTATAATATGGATATTGAATCTTCAACACCAAAATCATGTAAAATAGTTGAAAATGTATTTTTGTAATCTCAAAAAAGTTTTGTTCTGGACATTTAGAGTTTTTTTTTCTGATAATAAATAGGCTAAAAACTACAAAATTTTTTTTTTTTTGTTTTTTACTAAAGCACATTGTTTAAAGAATGTATTTATAGTGATGCTAATTAATGGAAATATGTTGAAAGTTAAGCTCTTCCTCAAAACAAAATTGCAAAATAATTGGCAAAAAAGACATTTTCAGACGGGTGACAGGGTGGTGCGGTGGATAGCACTCGTATCTCAGCAACAATGTCATGCGTTCGACAGGGGTGGGACCTTCCTGTGTGGACTTTGCATGTTGTCCCCGTGTCTGCGTGGGTTCTCTCTGGTTACTCCAGCTTCCTCCCACTGTCCAAAGACATGTGCTGATAGGTTAATTAGTTCATTTAAATTGCCCATAGGTGTGAATGTGAGAGTGCATTCTCTCATATGTCAGCCCTGTGATGAACTGGTGTCATGTCCAGGGTGTATCCCACATTCTCCCATAAGTAGCTGGCATAGGCTCCAGTTACCCCAGTGAGGATAAAGCAGGTTTAGAAACTGAATGAATGACATTTTCGGACACTTTTATTACAAAGAAAACACAAAGCTAAAAGTGGTTGTCTCTGGACTCAATCAGTGCACATGAAAGCAGCAGGGAATGAATCACACAGTAATTTCTCCTTAATGGCATCAATAATGTCGCATTAAATTATCCACAAAACAGACACCAAACAGGAAATTAGATTAAAGGTATATTTATATGGCCTGTCTCCTCGAGCACACCTGGTGAATTGCTGCCTGAAAATGAGTCTAACTCTTCTGGTGGCTGAAAAACATTTAGCTTTTGAGGCTGCCCACTCTCCTTAATGGAGTTCTCATCTACAGTGTAAAGGGGATGCAGGTTGTGAAATGCACTTAGAAAAGTGCCATGTAGTGATAATGGATTTCACTTATATAGGAGGAGACAAAATAACATAAGGACCATTGGAAGCCTCCTGGTAGATATTATAGAGGATGTTACAGCAGAGTATGTGTCAGCTTGTGCTTTATTCATTATATTACAATGATCTCCTGGGTTTTAAAAAATAACAGTAAAACATGCTAATGTAACATGCATGCAATGTGAAAAAGCAATAAGTTGTAACCATGTGGGTGTTTTTACGTTTTCCTGTTCACCGTTATTTGTTCTTGTGTGTCTGTGTGTTTTAATATGGACTAAATGTGAGTAATTGCTCAAATTAGGGCTGGGCAATATGGCCAAAAATGTTTTTGCTCCAAAAAATATGTGTTATTTTATCACAATGAATGTCAATGCGACCATGGTCATCAACAAACGCAGCAGACCAACCTTGCTGCTTCGGATTCAGCTTCTTTCCCACACCGTCTTCTTTCTGCTTTTCCTGCTGCTTAAACCTTTTTCTCCTCACAAATGAAGCCTTGACAGGAGGAGACCGCCTGCTGAAACCTTTATTGATGTTCAATGAAGGACATGGACCAGAGCAGATCAGGAAAACTTATTCCTCCCTTCAGTAGTCGCACCAGGAGGGCTTTGAAAGAGCCCTGGTCCGACCTACTGGGAAGATACTTCTTTTCTTCTGCATTTTCTCCTTCTCTCCTCCTCCTCTGTCTCCTTTACCTCCTTCTTCTCTTTGTTCTTATGAAGCTGAGTGGGTTGAATTGACTAATCACTAACTGGTACTGCAGCCATTACTGTTCTGTGGTATGTACTTGAATAATGCTGGGTGTTTTCTGCACAATATTATATTGAACTTTAGTCATATGGGGAAAGTAAAAGATCATCAGGATTTAACCTTTAACCCATAAAGGCCCAAACCTCCACTGGTGACCAGAACCATCTATTGATCTGAACAATTTAATACCCATCTATCCCCTAAAACTTTCAATACACGTAAATAACCAGTGTCAAATATAGTTTCACTACAGTTTCAGGCTCTGTAGTGAATGTGGAAACACCATCATCTTCTACAACAGTGAAACCCATGGAGTTGGAGCAGTGGCAATGGATGGTGATGCTTGGTTTATGTTCAGTTATTGATATCTTTGCTGAAAAAGTCACTTTTTTTTCAGTTCTCTCTGTTTTGATTTAATAACCTTTGAATTAAGTCTAATTCGTCATGAATAAAAATACGTGAAATCACGTATAAAAGAATAAATGATTTACAGTGGAAAATCTGAGATATAGAGGATAAGATAAAAGTGAATTAATGCGTTGACCCATGGGGATTCACAGGTTCCAGCTGTCATAGTTTTTATGCCGTTGTCTATTTATGCATCAGTCACCGTCAGATCTTTCTGGCCATAGCAACCTAAGGCTATTATATTCCAAAGATACTAATACAGTATCTTCCAAAATATTGGTTCTATCAGCTTCCTGTGTTTGTTACTGTCTTCCTTGACCAAAAATACATAAGTATACCAAACTGCAGCAGTCAGCTCTTTCTGTTTTTTGTATGAATACACACACACACACACACACACACACACACACACACACACAGAGATGACACTTGGCTTTTATAATATAGATGTTGAAGAATTGCTTAAGAAAGATTAAATAAAGAGAAAACTTCAATTAGGAACTGTCACAAAAGTAGCACTGGGTCTTTATGGGTTAACAAGTGTCTGTATTATCTACACGTGTCTGCTTGTGTGTGATCCTAACCCTTTTCTTTGTTTACTAATCTTTGTTCCCCACAAAGAGTAACACAGTAACATGCTGTTCACATGTGTTGGTGTGTTCATTTGCGAGCATGTGCGTGTTCTTGTACGTCATGCCTTTTGTCCTCTGTTTTTCTCTGCGTAGGGTGTGCTGCCCACCCCCTTGCTGTCCCCGTGGCAGGGACAGCACCAGGGCCTGAACCGTACCAGCATGCCCCAGCGCAGACAGAGTGAGTCACTAACAGCCTTTCCAGCCTCTTTTTTTCCCCTTCTCACCATAAAGCACTTTAACCATTTTTATATAAATAACCCTGCAAAAGATGTGTCTTATTAGCTGCACAGTTATTTTCCACATCCTCCGATTGTGGGGATGTTTATTGGTAAATACAAGGTTTAATTTATTTTTTTCTTTTTGTAGTTTTCAGTGCAGCATAGTTTTAGCAATAAGGAAGATGTTTGCATTAGTAAAAAGCTTGACATTTAATTAGCCCTCTTTTTGTATGCGGCTCGTTTATAGCTTTAGCTTCTCTTTATTAGCCACAAACTGTCAGATACAGACTACCTTCGCCTGTAGGAGGTTTTATAAAACTTCCATATTCTTGTACTTCTAACCCTCCCATCTTTGTCTAAACTCCAGTCCTCGAGGGCCGGTATCCTGCATTTTTTTTTTTAGATATTTCTCTCTTCCAGCACACCTAGTTTAATTAATGATCAGCTCATCACCAGGCTCTGCAGAATTCTGATAATGATGTATTGGCTTCCAGGTGTGATTGAAGGGAGAAATATCTAAAACATGCAGGACACTCCTGGTCTACACCTAATAAATGTTTAGTTGAACATTAAAAATTCAAAATATGAGAAGAATGATCTTTCCGTGCAACCTATGCCACTGTAGCTGTGGATATACAATTAATATACAATTTTTTATTTATTTTTTTTTACCCAATATATTATTTTAGATATGAGTATTGTGACTTTGCTGTAGGAGAAAGAATGACCGAGGCAATCACAAAAGCTGTACCTGTTTGAGTAAAAATAAAGCTTTTATATTAATGCTGTGCCAGAGAGATGTTTTAGTTCAAGTGGGTAAACAGAGTGACAATAGGTAAATAGATTAGAGAAAATGCACACATGAAAGACTGAAAGGCCAAAAAATGAGGAAAGAAATACAGAGAAGAAACCATGCTGTGTTCTTTCGATCTCTCCTCGTGGGGCTTAGCTTTGTATTAAGATGGAAGTTGAAATAAATATGACTCAGTACTTTTTTTTTTTTTTTTTGTAGATTTTTTTTTTCAGTAAATGTACCTGAATTTATAGATCAGGGGTCTAACTGAGGAAATCAACACTAAAAAAACCTCTGTAGAGTGAGAAATGAAGACTAGGGGAGAGAGGTAACGACACTGAAACATGCTTAAATGTCGCTTCTATGCAGTCATGGACTTAGACAAGATGAAAACAACTGATGGGAGAATAATAAGTGTATTTTTGTTTGGCTGAATAAACCAACCACCCTTTAATGCTGTGATTTCCAACTGTGATCTCTGGCTGTTAACAAACCGGCCTGGAGTTGTTGTCAGCAATGAAGTTCAGAAATTAAGTCAGTTTTAGACACTGAGGAAAAAACCATCCAGTTTACAAGTACATGGTAATTGCATCTTGCACTCAAGTGTTTTTTAAGCTATCGTGACCTTTTCTTGCAAGCATGAGCCCTGCATTACTTCTTGACTCACAATTTCTTAACCCCAAGTAGTGCCTCTTCTGTCTCCCTCTTGCTATCTTCCTACTCTGAACTTCCTCTCATTCATCTCATCTCTTAATCCTTTTTGCCTCCTTTGCACCTAATGCCAATGACAAGGAGTGGAACAACTAGTGCAGTACTTCACTGACAAAGCGTGGTACAGTAACCTGTTTTTTTTTTTCTTTTTTTTTTTTTAATATGCAGCCGACACGCAGCTGCCCCTTTTCACCCTCTGCACGCTGAGCTGTGGTTTGGCGTGATATGTTGTGACAGATGCACGCCTTTTGAAATTTGCGTTTGCATGACGTCGGCTCCTTGAGTTTTCTTTTGGGTCGCCGTTTTGATATTGTGTATTTCCCCTTGTGTGACAGTTTGGGGTCACGGTGACACTGTTTTAAATTATGATTTCATTAAGTTGTTGTTGCTATTTTTCAGACTTCATTTACCCTTTGTTATTATGTAAAGTTTGGAAATGAGTTTCTGTGCTTTAGTTACTGTATTCCCAGTTTTCCATTGTGCTCTTCTTAATTTGCTCCATCTTATCAAACAAAGTGAACCTTTATGCATGCATTGTTAAATGCCTCTGTGTGAATTTTCTTTTTCTGTATTTTAATTTACTGAAAAGGTATTACATTAATAAGTATTGAACTCAAGGCATGCATTTTATTTAAATAGGGTTATACGTATGTAAGACTAACCCTGGGTCTTGAACAGATATTTTTACCATCCTGAGCAATTACTTGTCATAAGAGGTTATTCGCAGGAAGCAATTGACAAGTCATGGCTCTTACATCTCCCTATGCTTAAAGAACTGCTCCACATATGAAAGCAAATGGCGTCTTATCTACATCAATGTTGTCATTCTGTCATGTTGCGATTCTATCACACACCATTCGTGGTGATAGATGCTGGAGATGAGGCTGTGGTGGTGACCCTTGGCATCTTCCAGGTGTCTGTTGAATTGACTCTCAAATTGGCATGTTTCTTGGTTAGACTGATGATTTGCTGTTGAAGCGATGCCTCTGTGTTTAGCTCTTGGCAGCACAGTGAAGCGGCTGGTAATTATTAGTATCAGTATCAGACGGCTGTAAATGCAGGTGATAGATGGCTCTGAACCTATAGATGCTGGCAGAAGGTTTTAAAATCTGTAGCTGCAGACATCACATGTCCATATGTGACAGCATTCTGACAGTTAACACTAGTATTTTATGTACGTTATATGTTTTCATTAAGGCGTCTAGATTGTTTTGTTCTGGTGCCTAATGAAACAAAACAAAAATAAGATTATGTTTCTTATGTCACTGAACTTATTGATGTAGGTAGATTTAATTTGCAAATGTGCTTTGGCAGCATAACACAATTTCTGGAATGGAACAAAGCCCTTATGTTAAGCTAGAGGTGTCTGTAGGAAGTGCTTACAGACTGAATAAAACATTTCAAAGCTAAACAAAGACCCTATAAATTTGCCGTCTTTTACATGGAAAATTAATCACTTCTTTTGTGAGCAGGCAAGAAAAATCCTTATTTGGCAGGATTGAATGACATCTTACAGTAATAAGACTGACTGTGGTTGGTTGTTTTGTAACGTGTTCGTGGACGCACTGTGGCAGGGGACCAGGAGATGGAGCTGTGGCCTCGGACATCCACACCCACTCACAGTTCAGCTGACAGCCACAATAGCTCGATGTGCACATGTTCAGATTCATATCTTATGAGAGAACAAAGTCTGTTCATTGTAGGAGATTTTAATTGGAATGGAGACGTCCTCTTCCATCTGCAAGTCCAAATATAATAGAAAAACTGGCAAACAATACATCAGCACCTTACTGAAATTAATAAATGCCTTTAGAAATAGTGATTAGATCATTAACTATTCATTAAATCAATTTATAGTTAGTATTTAGTTCTCTAGTTTTGATCTACACGAACATATAATTTCCATGTTGAAAACAGGGTCTAGAGTGGTAATGGTAAAAAGTTGATTTTCCTTTAGGTGTAACTTTTTATAAGCAAAATTGCCAAATTTCTTTAAAGAGTGGAGCTGTGGTGCTGATATACAAAACATCTGGGGTGTTTAGTTGCTACATGTAAACAAATAAAGCACATTTAACCCCGGGGGGAATATATCATGAACACTTTGTACAATCGAATCCAATCTAATACATTAGGACCACAAACAGTTGTTAACTTTGTAAAGCCTGTAATGAGTTTCTGTTGAAGCTGTGTCAGTGTGTTGATTCACTCCGTTCAAGCCACAGTTTCTTGTTTTTCTGTACTGGATAATTAGCAGCTTTCCAACCTGATGAATATGGAATGTTATAATCTGCATAAAGGCAGTAATTTTTACAGGGCTACAGTTGGATTACACAATGGTACAGGTGTTTCGGTTTATATGTCTATGACCTGTGTGGCTATACATATGGATGGCAGCAGTGACTGGATTGACCAACTACACAGGCAATAATTAATAGATTTGTAGCTATATGAGCATCGCACAACAGCAAATGCTAGGAATTTCGATCATTGTAGAGTAGTTCAGAGAGGAGCAGCACATACAACGTACAGCATTATGAAGAACTAAGTCAAAGATAGATGTATTCTTCACTGTCCTTTTTTACATTCGGCCTATATTCCACAGAGATTCAGGACAGTGACAAAAAAGAGAAAAATTCAACTCATCCATTTCTGGAACACATTACAGAGTAGTTCAAAGTCAGCCTCATGCTTCATTATATATACACCGACTATTTCGTGACTACTTTATCCTCGTGAAGGAGGGGGGGAAATCATTCTAATATTTTTTTTTTTATTTATTTTTTTTTTTAACAGCCTCAAATACTTCAGCCTTTCATCCCCTGCCTCAACGAGCACCACCACAAGGGAAGACTAGCAAGAACTCCCCCCACAGAGGGCCGCAGTGACCTCAGCAGGAGTTCAGAGGAAGGGGCCCACATCCACGCTCACCGTCCTGTTGAAGGCCTTGTGGCAGATGTGTCTGGTCCAGACGCTGACTTGCTGAGTCATCTCCTTAGTACCCACCTTTACTGCCCAGACTCTGTGATTTCACGGGGGGTAAACGTCAGAGGTGGTCCAGCATCGGCGGCGCAGCATGAGCGGAGAGTCCCTGCTGTGACTCTGCACAACACTGCCACCCCAGGACCCTGCCCTCGCATGCTGCAACCTCCTAACTTCCACAAGCGGGTGTCTCTCCCTGAACTTAAGCCAGGGGGCGCTGGTGGGTCTGCCTCTCTGAAGCCACAGCGTTCGTCTGGACCTCTGGCTTACCGGACCAAGCAGCTGCCCCCTCCGTCAAGAGGACTTCCCTGCTTTAACGCCAGACCCCAGGTGCAAGCTCCAAGTCTGTGTCGCACTTCACTGCTTCAACCTCGTAGAGCATCGGAGCCTTACAGGGATTTACAGAGCATCGACTCCAACCTGGAGGAACCCAAGCAGGGCATGCTCAGAGACCCTGGAACAGCCAAGATCCCAAGTCGCTCATGCCTCCCCAAGCCAAAGATTCCTTGAGGAGCTTAGTACTCATACATCAAAGACTTAAAACTGGAGTTACACTCATCTGACATTGAATTTCGTTATTTTCCCCTCTCTACCTATGATTTCAGAATGATTGTTTTACCTTTACTTATGTTTCCAATGTCAGAGAATACACTGATATTATCAACCTGTATGGACTATTCAGGGATTGGTATGATGACTGCTGTATTGTTTTAGGTTCTAAAACTCCAATATGTAGCAGGATCTTGTATTTAACTAACTCCTTAATGCTAACTGAGAGCCTGTGTTGTCCTTCAGCCAGCTTTTCCAAACTAAAGAGTTTTTGTTTTATAAATGAAATTGCAAAATGTAGTATGCTCTTTGCACATGCTGCTGAGTAAAGAACACAAAAAGTGTTAGCATTTTTTTTTCCTTTTGTTATACCCGACGGGTATTACTGCACCATGTATAAAATCTTAACGCGGCTGTGCCCTCTTGACACACAGGTGCATATAGTTGTAAACAAAGAGGCAAAGCGGATATGACCTTTGCTGTGTAAAAGGAAGCCCAAGGGAAGTTTGAGGCAAAAACAAGAAGTAGGGAAGAAAGAAAGAACATGATAAAAGAACTACAAAAGGCAGAACAGTGTGGAAAAACTCAAAAGCAAATTCGTCAAACCTCACCAAAGCTGTCATATTCACGACTAAAATATGGGTTTGTGTAAATGTGTGTCTTGAAATTTAAGTTAGAAATAAGTGGGATAAAGAAAATAGGTACCAAGCTCCTCTGAGTTCAATTCACTCCAGTATGTACCCACGTCTGCAAAAGGGGTCACAGGTCTTTTTTTTTAAATAAGATTTAACAAAACAGCCTCAACAGAAGCCAAAAATACAAGCACATAAAAAAATCCTGAAGTATATTGAGTTCTCTGTGTATGTTAGTCATACAATCGAGGCAAAAATCAACCAAGCAATCAATTATTATATATAATGTAGCAGAAAAATCATAAAATAACTCCTACACTTTAGTGTGCACAGGTACATCTGAGATCCAATCCACGTAAATACACTAAGAACTCTGACACCACAGTTGTTGTTTTCAGATGTGTTATTTTCATGCTCCTGAAAGAATATAGTTAAGAGCAACAAGAAAGATTTTGAGAAGTGGAAGTAGCATCCAGTAATGCTAATTAAGCTAATTAGCCTAATGTTCTTATGATGTGACACACACTGGTTGTATAAGGAAAAGTCATTTGTTTCCTATGCAAATACAAGTTTCTAGAAAAACAGTTATACTCATTTAAATTTGGTTTATGCCTCATTAGACAACATTATCACATTGTCAAAATAATTTAAGAAGTTAAACTCAGGTCAGGGAGGTAACATTTTATTGAACAAAAAAAAGAGGTTGGACTCAATTAAATAACTTATTAGACAGAGATTTCAGTGCTGAGCAATCCTTTGAACTATCTCCCTCAATGACTGAAAAAAACATCACCTTACAGAAATTCATTAGATGTGTGAAGTACTTGCTTAGTTTGTGTGTGTGCGCGTACGTGTGTGTGCGTTTCAGAGTCTAAGCTGTCATTTTTTTTCCCCCCCTGTCTTGTCTCTCCTCTTCTTGCTCTCTTGCACATCTCTTTGGGAACATCAAAGGTATTAGCGTGGTATTTTCAGGTAGGGAGCCTTCGGGGCTTTAGTGGTGTTTCTGTGGGAGTTTTTTGAGAATTGTGTTTATCTCTTCTTCACGGAGCCCTTTTTGCAGTCAGACGCTCCCAAAGTGTCCCCAAACGGAGAGCAGCAGTGTGTTAAAAAGGCCTTCTGACAGCAACTCTGCTCTCTTCTCTGTCACGCCGCGTGACCGCTTGGTGTACGCCTCTGGCACTGTCCGGTCTACTGCGTCCAATAATGCACCCTACATAGACAGAGTGAGACACAGAGAGCTACACTTGAGGACACACAGCATATATAGACACACATATACAACTGCTCTGAAACAAATTAAGAGACTCACTCACATGTCCAGGCACAGAGCACCTCCATACACACAAATAAAGTACATAAAAGTTTGTTTTTTGGTGTTGAGATCTGCTGTGAAGGATAGTATAATAGGGGATAGATGGTTTCAGAGGCACATTGATCCATCTGTCTGCTATAAACAAAGAAAAGCATAACCCTGTGAAAGGATATGTGTGTGTGGATTCAGAAGGCTGATGTAGCATGTTTACCTTTGGATGCTTCAACAATGTGCCAAACCAACGCTGCTTTGCGTGGCCAAGAAAAACCCATTTCTTAAAATGAAATGTGTGTGTGTACATGTATATACACACACACACACGGGGAAGATGGGAAGGTTGCAGTGAGATAATGGGGCAGAGCAGGTGTGGAAAAACAAGATGTAGTAATTCAATCAAGATGAGCTGTTTTTGGTGGGATTGTCTGGTTGGGAATGTTTGTCCATAAAATGTCACAAAGGTGTGTACAGGAGAGAGAGTGAGAGAGGAAAAGAAAGCATCGCTTGTTTGTTTGTGTGTGCTGTGGTTTAGAGACCAGCCCAATCCTCTCTGCTGTGTCACTCACTGCTTAGTAATGCCAAACAGGAAATCAATGTTTCCCGCTGTGTGTGTATACATCTGTGTGTGTCTCCAGACACCTCTGGAAGTCAGTGTTTCTCTCTTGGAAGATTATGTGTTTGTTTGTGTGGATGAGAGACATGCCCACAGGCCAAAGGTAAACCCATGCCAGGGAAAGCAGGCCAGTGCCATCCTTCTCTCCCTGTGCTGTGTTCCCTATCTCCAAATCAATGTCTCTGCTCAGTTTAGCACTCAAGCCAATCCATCTTGCTAGCTATGCTATAACAAAACCACAACAGGGCTGAAAAGTCTCTGCAGCAGCCTGGATCAATTCTAATGCAGGATCTTGATTCTAACAAATTGTTAAGCTGCACTGCACAACAGGAAACTTACCAAAGGGGGCCATGTTTTGTGTAATCTTAATTTGGCAAGAACAGGACTGCATGTTGGCACCCGCTACACATTATCTATCTATACAAATATTATAGTAGAATGGATGTGAACATACGGACACAGAGAATACACACCTCGTGGTTTAACATACTGGCTGCTCAGTTTAACGTCACACTCAACAGGCTTTTTTTGTACTTTCCTCATCAACCACAACAGTGTTCAAGTTGTTTCACATAGACGTTTCAAGTGCTAGCTGTGTGTAAATGTTCACATTTCCTCTGATAATATCCAAGGTCACTGTATTTATCACTACGTAAACTATAGTATATCTGCTTTAAGCTGCTCAGAACTGTCTCCTGTACACTGTGCAATATTAACTAAAAACGAAGAAAAGGGTTATGGACCTGCTAGGTTATATTTTTGTGACCTATTATGCAAATGAAAAAGCAAGTGCTTTTGACAAATTCTAATCTGAAAGCACTTTAAGTGATTCTAGTTTTTTATGCTGAATGAACAGACTGTAGCGTTCATTTAGTTTAACAATATCAGTCTTGATTTCTTTCTTCTTTTCCGGTGTGTCTACTGCAGTTATCATACATCTAGGAAGCCTAATGAGACGGTAATAAACCTGCAACAAAACCCGGGGACTATGGTTTGAGAAACTTTTCTTTGTTGGCGAATGAAGTATTTACTCCTTAACCATTTTGAGTTTCCACTGTGTTTGTCATGTAAAATGTGTAGGTCAGTGATGAAATGTTAAAAACATGGCAGCAGTGAGTGGTTTTGCACTGTTGGAAGAAATGATGACAGTCACTGCTCGTCACTGATTTTGATCAGAGACCTCTACCAGCTCTTAGACACAAACACACACCTGCTGGTCTCGGTTTCTTTTGTTTCTCTTATTTTCACTGTCGACTGGCTGTCTTTCTGTGGAAATAAATCATGATTGGGAAACAAACATGGTTGTGTGGAAGTCTGCTAAACTCAACACCAGTTGCTATATTTCTGTCCTGAAAACCTGTTATACCTAACCTGATTGTCATCATCTGGCTGCGATCGCTATCCTACACGCTAGAGGGCGTTCCGGGTACCTCACACAACCATCTGAGTACCCCGAGGCTCAATCGCATTTCCAAACGA
>JAPTYR010000008.1:22005921-22018047 GCA_029814505.1 Siphamia roseigaster | reverse complement strand
ACTTGTAATATGTGGTTTAAAAATATTGTTACTTTGAAATTACTTCTATATTACCATAACATTACCCACTTATTACTGAGCTGTAAAGTGCTACCCAATTTCCATATTTCCTTTTTTAAAATAACTTCACTTTTCTCTCCTATTTTACCAAGAAACAACAGATCAACATAATGAATGAAGGTTTCCAGAAGTTCAAAGATGGTAAAGGATAAAATATTACCATTTGATGCATGATGGTACTCATTATGCAGTATACCATATGGAATGCAGTACATTGCTCATAATTAATACCCACTTGGCACAAGTGCTCACATTATAAGCTGCTCTGACAAAAAAATTATGTTAAAAATGTAAATTTAATGTATGCATTTGTCTGGAGGGCTTGGCTGACCCTGACTCGCCCATCACCGGTAACAGTAGCCTCTGAGGAAACCATTAAATTTAATCCCAACAATCAATGATCTGTTTGAGGCCAGTATGAGGTCAGTTACATATCAGTTCAAGTCAGTGAATAGTATGAGTTCCAGTGCATTAAGTATTTATGGTTGTGACAAGAAAAAGGGAAAAGAAAATTACTATCTCCAGCAGTTATCATTATAAAGGCCTGTTTCTCTTTCAGTGAAACTACATACACATATAAGGTCCTTTTCATTTAGTTTTAGCCTTTGTTCTGAAGTAGTCTGAATTTAAATTTCATTATTATGCAAAATATAATCAGTAAACTAGCAACTACCAAACTAGCATGACAAGTATAAGACACGAACACAAAAGCAATTACTGCTAGCAATCAGTGGTATGACGGCTAATTATACATGTGCCTTTTAGTTGTTTAAAAGAAAATATACCGTGAATGAAGAAACAGCAGAAAAAAAACTAGACTTCAGAAGAGTTTGAAAGCATGTTGAATCTGAGGTAAACAACATGACGCATGACTGAAAGTGACATGATAAGGTGAAGTAATGAAGCAATGAAAGGGAAAATAATGAAAGTGAAAAGGAGGATTATTTACATCGTCTGTGGTTGGAAAATATTTTAACATTAACATCAGTCTCCTGTTTCTCCTCGGCTCCAGCGCAACAGGAAGTACACGGGTATGTCACCTTATCACATTTGTTTGTGTTCGTGATGCGTATTCATACAACAGAATGTGACAAAACATTCAAAACAATGCAAAAATATGTTTTTGTGCATCAAAATGTAAGAGAGGCTCAATGAATGCAAAGGTTATTCATGTTTTTAAAAATCCAAGAAAAAAAATAAAGCTGCAGGTGGCTTTCACGTTACTCGGCTGGATGTGAAGTCTCACTTTTCTCAGTGATAAAAATGTCAAAACATTGTGAAGTGTATTCATAGCATCCTAACAGCACTGAATAAACTGGCCACTGAACTCCAGAAGAAAACAACTGTTTTTTTTTTTTTTTTTTTTTTTTTGTTTTTTACTTTTTTTAAGCCAACTTTTTAACTTTTTCTTAACTTTTTTAACTGCCACCAGTCCAGAAGTTCCTCATCACCAGTGGTTTGAACATAAGACCTTTGCACCTTGTCTTTGTTCTGTTTATCAACTATTAAAAATCTCCCAGGGGATGGACGACATCGGGATAAAAGTGTTAAATGTGTGTTTAACAGCTTTGATTATTGATTTCTGTTAATATTCCCCCAGACATAACTGCTGCTTAATCTGCAGGGTTCGATACATGAACAACATGGCTCCTCTATTACATAGGATGCTGGGCTTCACTTTAGAAAAAATCTTAGGCCATTGATCTTCCATTTAATCATTTTTTCCCCTGGATACACACTACCTGCAGTTTTTTAGTCTGTAAAATGGCTTTTATCTGGCTATGTAGCATGTACCATATTTTAAATTGTACTGTAGTGAGTGAACATTAACACTCCATTAGGTTCTACAAATACCAAGTAGGCCTATGTGTAATGGAGTTTTTTAATCCATGAAATCAAATACAACCAGTGAAATGTGCCAAATTAAATATTTCTTACAACACAAAACTTGTTTTCTTAACCTAGACCTAACCAAGTGTTGCTGCCTAATACAATGTAGTTTCCACTTAATTAATATTAAAGAGAAAATGTAATCTCTGAACATTTCTGACCCATTTGAACTTTTCTAAATACTATAAACAATATAAACTGATGAAAATTGTAATATATGGATAACAAAGCAAGGGAAAAAAAAATCAATGTAAAAAATGACCGTAGAATCAACACCAAAAAGCTGTAAAATTGCAACATAAAAAAACCTGCAAGTGAAAATATAATGCAACATACTTTATTTGAAAAGTTGGGGGTTTTTTTTTAGTTAATGATTAAATCAAACATAGTTGTAGTTTTTACAAGGAACAAAACCAGATTTGTATGTAGAAATTATTTATTTATATTGTTTTGAGAAAAACTGTAAATTGAAAAATAATGTGGTGCCATTTAAACTGCAAAACCACAATGTTGAAATAATATTCCATTAGCTTTTTTTATATATAAAAAAAGTAAACATCTGAAAATTTAACAATTTAAACTCGTAAATTAACAGGCGGCTCTGTGCGTCTCCCAGTAACCAAATGTTCAGTGGTACAAATCCTGGCTCAACCTGCCCGCACGTGTTCTTGTAAAACACTGAACCCTAAATTGTTCCCAGTAGAGCCTGGTAGCTTTGTAAAGCACTTTGAACACCATGAAGGTGTATAAACTGCATTATATAAGTCCATTTACCATTTAAATTCAGTGTTAAATATACATGTTTAAAATGCTAAATGCACATGTTACACTGTAAACATGTTTGTGGTTTGATGTGTTTTTACAGTATTGTTCTGGTAACAACAACTTCCAGCTTTTTCCATAAAAACAAGAGGATTTTTTTTTTTTTTAAACAGTGTTGGAATCCTAGTTTGGATATTATGGATTGGACAGTTTTGCTGAAGGTACGCATGTAATATTGGAATTATTCAAGAAAAAAAAGGGATTGGATTCATCGTGCAGTGCTGTTTTTCAGCAGCTTGTACGACATGTGACAAAAAGCCAACAAGGGAAAGTTGCTTTGATGTAACTCTTGTCAGAGCTCATGTACTTGTAATGCATTAGAACAGTACAAATCCCAGAATGATTTGTCTTATTGTGTTAATGTGATGGATTAGATAACATACTCTGCTCATTTTACAAACAATACCATTTCAATTATTTATCTGAGATTTATCTACAGCACAGACAGTTAGACAGGGTGATCTTCAGTACTATGGCACATGTGCTTTTTATTGCCCCAATTAGCTGCAGAAGCACATTTCTCCATTTACAGGCAATATAATGTTAAATGTTGCATGTTAAGAGAGAGTAACAGCTTGTTCTTAGTTGTGACATCTGATGAAATACTGTTCAGAAGGAAAACAATCATTGAGCACAGATACAAAGGGGAACAAAGAAGTCTGAAAAACAAGGAGATCATGTACTGATTGGAGCAGCGAAATGAAGTAAATCATTCATTACTCAGCATATTTGATGTATTTTTATACTCAAACACATCTGACCCACTTGATAGCAACGCCTGCACATTTCACCCGCCCTACTCTTTTAGGCTTTCACTCATGAGGTTTAAGCTGGGTTTTGATTTCACTCAGAGAGGGCTTACACACTAGCTTAGCCTCATCTTTGGATAAAATCCATGTTGCCTGGGCATGGTAGAGGACCCATGGCAGAGAGAGTGAGACAGAGAGTCAGAGAAACAGTGAGGAAGACTGAGGAGGGATCCTTGTGACAGATGGTCCCACTCGGCATCAGTGTCTGTGGGCAGTAATGCAAACAATGGCTCCCAAATACATTTTGGCATCTCTTCATGAATGAGGGTAGTGAGCCGAGTCCACAGTTTCCAGTGACTTTGCCCCTCTCGTCTTCCATACGGTCTTAGATTTCACAGCCTTTGCTCCATTTTTCCCTCGCATTATCTTCCATATTTCCCTGTACCATCGCCATCAACCCACTTTCTGACTCATCATCATGTTTCTTCACCAGTTCGCTCTGTGGTAAGACTCCTATTGCACCTCCACCCCCACCCTCACCCACCCCTCCATCTCTCTCCTCCCTCAGTCTGCACGGAGTCTGAAGTCAGAGATAGCCGAGCAGCATTTCTTTGGCTGACTCCTGTTTAGCCTCTAATAGGATTTACTTGGGGGCTGATTTTCTGCTCCTTGTCTTCCATCCTGGAATGAAGTCTTCTTGCCGCCAATGGTGCAGGTGGTGGGTAGTAAATTATACACACTTCCCTCTGAGCTAGTCAGCACCAGAAGTGAGGGGAGGGGGGTTGCAGTCCTCTAGTATTACCACTACCACTGCTGCCTCTCACTAAACCACAGCAGTACACCCTGAAAATATCACAAATGTTCACACATGTCGTAGCATAAAACCACAAGTGTAAAGGGAGGCATTAATACAGCAATGCACAAACAAACAAACAAACAAACAAACCAACCCACTCCTAACATTCATACACCCGCTCTACCTCTACCACCCTCCTCATGTCTATCATTTCTCAGCACACTTTGGGTAGCTCAATAAAGTCGAAGCATAACTGTGTATACAAAGAGAAATGACACCACTAACATATGGGACTGCGATGTATTACAACGAATGGAGGCTGAGGGCCTCATCAGCATCAATCTGATTGGACAGGACATCTCCTCTGGGCCACCTCTCTCTCTCTCTCTCTTTCTTTGTGTCTCAGTCTCACTTAGTCTCCCCCCTGCTCTAACAGGTAGAGTAGTATTGATGGCCAATCCCCAGCGGTGGTTAGGGGCTGTTTGGGGTCGTGGCAAAGCACTAACATCTGTCACAGTGTTCTCTACAGCTCATTATAAATCTGTCAGACCAAAGAAGACAAGAACATGAATAAGACATTGGGACCTGTAATAGGGGAAACATATGTTGTGTGTTTGTGTGTAGCTATAACAGACAGCTTGATGAGTTATTTGTGGCAGGTACGCAGGTGTTCTGATAACCATACATTTTTGCTATTTGAGCCATTTATCATACATTGGAGACTGCCATCTCACATATTAGTTGATTAATAAAGGTGTTGAATGTTCCTTGAACAAAACAAAACAAGGCAGTGAAATAAACCAGTACACATAAATTTACTGTTAGTTTGATAGCATTCTTTTAACAGCAATAGCTAAAGACAAATTGGACCAGATAAAATGTAATTGTCATGAAATTTACTGAGTCATTAAAATTTTACACATATATCTGCAAGTGATGTTCTATCACAAAAATATGCAAGTGCTTCAAAATCTTTTATTGTTATCTTTTATACCTTTTATTATTCCATTGAGGCAACCCAATGAATATGATGAATATATAAATGCACAAAGGCTAAATGTGTGCGCCACTCTATGTAATTAGCACCATGCAGTAAATCTTTTGTTTTTTTTCTTTTTAACATCAAACATAACTTCTCAATTTCCTAAAAAAAAAAAAAAAACACTAAAAGATTAAGCAAGCAAAACAGTGCAATGCTTTTTTCTTCGTGATTTATTCCTGAGACTGTATAACAACTTGCTTCCATGAATCAAAAGGATGGGCCTGTTTACTCAAATTAAATGATTACTAAATCTAACGCTCATGGTGACATTTAGCAAGGCTGCTGATGCATCTTTTAGAATACAGATCAGACATGGCATTTGTATCAATTGACAGTTTTCTTTAATTCACTTAACAGACTGTATATTTTTACTCCAAAGGTAAAATAAGTAGATTATGCTTATTTTTTTATACACAAACAGAAGTGGTCCTTAGTAGAGGTCCCTAACAACTGCCAGAAAAGACATCTGGTATAGATGTCAAGACTACATGACGCAGAGTTATCCCACTGCAGGAGAGGAAAACTGACCGTCTGTGCTGCTTCGGTGGAGCACAGAGGACAAAAACTCCAGGCCTGTCCTACTGTAAGCAGATCCCATGTTTAGCAGCAGTGACCTCTCTTACTGTCTCTGTCAAACCCCCCACTCCCTACGCCTCTGTTCTCTCTGTTCCCTCTATGGCAGGTGATGCTGAGCACTTGCCAGACAATGCTGATTCCAGCTATTCTAAAGAAAAGCCGGAAGAATACATATTCTTTTAGTGCGTCTGTCAGACCCCAGTGGACTTCGGGTCTCGCTGGACCTCCCCTGTACCATCCTTACTCTCTAGTGTAGCTGGTGTGGAGGGACAGATAAATCTCTGTGCAATCCATAAAACTGCACCTTTGCTGTGATAATAGCTATGAACCTGCTCACATGTGACCCGTGGTACAAAAGTACACTGATTTTGTCTTTCAAATCTCCCTGGGGTGATCCAATGAGCTGTTGAAAGGACACATAGGTTGAAGAGAAAGTACATCAGGACCAACCAGAAAAGGACAAAATCAATATACTGTCCACACTGCACGAATATTAACAATAAAAACTTACAAACAAGCACAAAAAAAAAAAACCCAAAAAAACCTTTGCGGCACATATACAACAAAGCTCTCTGACACACAGGAAATAATATTATATGACAGAGGAGCACAAGAAATGCATACAGTGTCGCCTGTTACACAAAACTTCACACAAGCCCAAAGGCAACACATCTCTTTGTGCTATCAAAAGCTCAAACCAGACAGGACTGAGCTGTAGCTAGATCTGAGATGACACAAGGCAGGAGAGCTTTCATGTGCTCCTACCCTCATTCACACTCAACAAAATCTGCCACAAAATGGCTTCAAGAGTGAATACTTTACTATTTACTGCCTATTATTCTTAGCAGAAATAACAGCCTCTGTGAACCTTTGCAGTGAAGTCTACCTTTGAATGGCATCATACGCACACTCTACTATGAAACGTTGCAGGCTGCGTACACCACTGTACAAGCATTATGCAAAAACCATTCTACTAAAGGTTAACCAGGCTAAGATGCTGAGTAGTAGGCTTTACATTGTGAAGGGATTAAATGGTGAAAGGTATACCTCTGCTGCAACATCACTTAGCTGATTAAGGTACCAGCAGGCCTTTATACAGCCCATTGAGGAGCTTATGACGGATTAAAATAACCGTTGGGTAATTAACAGGAGCTGGTAAAACGACCTGATCATCCCCCCTTATTGTTGCGCTGGTACAACAAATAAAAACAAACAAACAAAAACACCATAAAAATACAAACAAATCCATTACAAAGATGCATGCTGCATTATTAAATACAATGGGAAAGAGCAGCATTCCATCACTGTTCGAGCATGGGGTGAATTGAATTGTCACAAGCACAGATTCAGATGAAGGATAATACAATATCCATCCCAACACTTCAAAAGAAATCATTATATTAAGTTTTGTCATGCTGATTGACCACAGAAAAATAATAAATAAATGTACTGTGAGTTCTTCAGAGTCTCTTGGCTCACTGGAACACACAGGGCAAAGAATTAAATCCTCCTTGATGTTACCTTGGCAGGGGTTAGATGAAAATGGAGGGTCAGGAGTGGTGTGGTTTGTGAAGAGGACTCAGTGGGACAAAACACTCAACAAATTACCGCACATCACCAGAGCTCAAGACCCACCCTTAACACTGGACATATGGTTATGATTTCTTTTGCTCTTTCAGTAAATGTATTTTTGGAAAAAGGTCATCTTCTTCACAGTAAGAGTACTAGAACAGAACAGGTGTTTTATGATTTGGTTCATTCCCTAAATGTTCCATTAACAGAAAAAAAAACATATATATAAAATCAGATCGTGTTCAGAAACTAAATGGTTTAACCCCTCTTCACCTTTTCCTCACACCCGCACTTAGAGATAAAATAACTTTGTGCTGCTACGATAGGAATGCCCATATATTTGGTGATTTATGTGAGCAATGTGTGCTTGTGTCGGCTGAGCAACAGCAGCGAAGAGGTATAGAAAGCCATTAAAAAAATAAAAAAATTAAAAATATATATATGTGTGCGTGTGTGTGTGTGTGTGTTGATGTGTGTGCGTGCGTGCGGGCGTGCGGGCGTGCATGGGGAATTGGATTTACATAATCAGACAAAAAAGGCAACAGCTGCACTTCCTCTGAATAAAATGAAACAAGAAAAGGAAGGTTCGCACAGTTCTGGTTCTTTTGTGTTTTCTACTCACACTTATAGAAGAAGCAGCATGTGGGAAAGCTCTGAATGTACAGGAATTTCATAAATCATAGCTTGATTTAATTATTCACCAGCTATATTATATTAATGAGACATTTTGCAAATCAAAGACAAGTCCTAGTTGTATTTTGGGAGCAGGGGTTAGAGTTTCTGTATGTTACAGTCATATTCTAAACTTGGACTCGACTGGAAGTAGATTCCTATGGTTATTACCAACTTTGCTGACGCTCACATCCTTATGGACCCCCGGCTGTCCCTCCAGAACGATGACTGTCTGTTATGAGATAAGTGGAGCATTAGTGGTTGACTTAATCAGAAGTACATGGAGGTAAAAAGTGCATGGCTGTGTTATCTGAACCCTGCCAGCCTGGTTAAGGAAATTACATTATGCTTCCAGTTGCCAATAAAAAAAGTGCATAATTTTGTCTTTGCCGTGTTTGTTCCTGTAATGTAAACAAACTGAAAGGGAAATCCAGCAGCAGGAAATGGAATTGAGTGAAAGGGAGTTTTTATATAATGTTGCCCACATATTTTGTTGTCTTTGTCCGTTGACAAACCAATGGCATTTAATGCTATTATTGTCATGATATGCATTAGAAGTCACAGCCATTTTTCCCTCCTGGTGTTAGAATTGCTATATTCATTCTTTCATGTTGCTGTAGCCTAAAAATAGCGCTGTATCTGTCAGTTGTGTGGTCAGGCGGTATATCTAGTCAGCCTTGAGCTGTCATCTTTAAACGATAAAAGTGTGGGAGGACTGAATAGGTGAGTGTTTCTGTGTGCTTGGTGTCTTTGTGACATCCTCGTTAATGCATGTTTCACCAGTGCAAGGGCGTAGAGAGCCAAATAAGGACAAACATGACACTGCAACTCCCCTCATGAGATTGTTTAATTCTCCTCATCACCTCACTGCGACGTTTGTCCCTCTCTTCTTTTGTCAACTTATGTATACTTAGTATTAATCTGGGTTCTCCTTTCTTCACTTTTCCCCTTCTCCTCTCAGTTGATGGTAGTCAGAGTTATTCTTAATGTCCATGGCTCCTCTTGCCACTTATCCTCTCCTCCATTCTCATCTCATCCTTATTCCACTCACTTACTACTCCTCCTCCCCTTCCTGCTAATGCCTATCTTCTCCTCCTCTTTCCTGCAGTCCCTCCTTGCCTGGTGATGGCAAGGTCCTGACTGCCACTCACAGTGGGATGGCAGTGAACAAAAGAGCAAAGCAAAAGGTCAACTTATCCCAGTTGTCAGTCAACACTCACCACACTGCCTGCTTTCGTGTGCTGAAATGCAGGGCCACCCATCGATACTCACATCATCGACTGCACATTATGCTCTGCTCCCTCTGGAAACCCAGAGCCCCCTAATCACCCACTTCTGTGAATATTTGATTATCAAGAGCCCAACTGTAAACACTAATTAAGC
The DNA here is from genome assembly GCA_029814505.1 of Siphamia roseigaster. NCBI lineage: Eukaryota > Metazoa > Chordata > Actinopteri > Kurtiformes > Apogonidae > Siphamia > Siphamia roseigaster. The sequence continues at coordinate 22,008,485 of JAPTYR010000008.1, read as the reverse complement.
ATGCTAAATGATACCCAATCAAAGGTAACAAAAGGCAATCAATCAGAGAAAACCAGCCCTGAATAACTGTCACTAAAGACAAACCAGCACTGATGAATTCTCTTAAAATGTATCTACTTACTGTAAATCTAGCAGACTGGTTATTTATGAGATCACCTGAAGCAAAGTCTTTACATTTTTATTCTGTAAAAACGCATACATTATAAATGTGAGCTGTTAAAACAAAAACAAACAAAAAAGCAACGGTACATCTCCCAAGAGTTTAAGCTTAAAATACCTTCTCTACTTTAGAAAACTAATCAAAACACAGTGCAAATAGCAACCATTTGCTGGCAAGTCTGTTTAATTACCACATTTCAGCATCTTAAGAAACAGCAACTGATAAATTAGGAAAAATCGCACGCGTTTTGTCTGATATCTGCTGTAAACTGGGATAGCATCCATATTTTGTGGGCCTGTGTAAAGAGCTGGGAATAGTATACTGTTTGGTGCCATATGGATTTCACCATGAATTAAGTTAAAGCTATGTTTTTCTGGAGGGGAGATACTAGATATGTATGGCATTGTGTAGACCACAGTTAAATGGGGAAGCACAATTATGGTAAAAGGCAGGGCATTATCGTCTTTCTGTGTCTGTCAGGGGCAGTATGAACAGCAATGAGTCATCAAGGCCTATTGTGCAACTGGGGACAAAAGTACAAGCTAGTAACTAAATGCAGAGGGCATAAACAGCTTAGAAAGTCCAAATGAACATATTCAACTTTTAATGATTCATTTTAGCTAAGGAATTTTTAATCACTTTTGCAGCCGACCACCTTTCAGGAAGTGAGAGACATAGCCTTGACATAAATAATTTCAGTCTTTGATTCCTGACTGTTTGGCAGAGTAGATTCAGGCCACTTCAGGGGAATCCATATAAAAACAAATATTTCAAGGAAAACGATGCAGGCTTATGAATGTGCATGAAAACCACGTGGTATTTATCCTTCAGACTGATGGGACTCTATTCTGAGATTACATCAATACACAGAACATTGGCGCTGAATTTCTGTTTGATCAACTTGAGCTGATTTTATTTCATATAACATGTTATCTCTGTGCTGTGCTTTAACTCAATGCTTCCACCTAGCTTTCCAACCACAGAAGGCACCTTGCTTTTGTACACTGGTACAGCGCTTTGCAGGTGGCAACACACACACACGCACACACACGCACACACACACACGCGTACACACGCACGCACCGACACACAGAGAGAGCTATTTGCCTCCCTCGCCGTGACACATGTATCCTCATCACTGCCCCTCCCCCGCATCACTCTGACACCAGAAAAGAAAACACCTGCTCAAAGGCCACAGCCGTGCGAGATCCTGCAGTTGCAACTTTTGCCCTGAGAAAATCGGACGTCTTGTCAGCTCGTAACCACACAACCAGCGACTGGATGAACAAACAAGGCCGTGTTCCCGACGTGCCCCGCGGCCTCGAGTAATGAAACAAAATAGCAGGGCAGTTTGATGTGAAATTCTCCAGTTAGGGAGGGAGGGGTTGAGGGGGCTTACCTTCCTGGACGGCTTGGAAGGGGTTGTTAGGCTCGATAAGTTTAACAGAGTGGGTGATTTTCTCGCTCTGCAGAATGTCGTCGTTCAGGCTCAGGTCTGAGATTGCAAGTTGGAAAATCTCGTCATCTCGCACAGCGTTTTCTTCAAATATGGCACCTGTGGAGTGAAACGAGCACAGGTTATGTCGGGGTGGTGATTTGTTTCATTAAATGAAATCTGACCGCGTTGCTTTTGAGATGTGACAGCTCTCTGGTGGTGGAGGAAGCGGCCGGACACTCGCTGTTAATGGTCTTTTTAATCATTCATAATATCAACAAGTCATTAACAGTTGCTTAATTCTGTAGTTTTGATTATTTTGTTGTTCTCTGGATCCCATGTGGTGGGCTTAGAAGTTGTGCAACACGCGTTTCCGATTGGAGCCGACATTTGGACGCACTTGGACAAGATTTCAGCACCATGGAGAGCGACAAACCCTCATTATATTAAACCCAGTTTACGCAGCTTATTGTGTAATGAGAAAAGTAACCAAACTTAGAAAATACACAGCTGTCATGTTTGGTGGATCAACAGTACCCCAACCAATAAGCATTATAGGCCTTGCGTGGGAAGCTCCAGCTCCTGTCTTCCTCCCTCTCTCTCTCCTTCAGTCTTTTTATTTTAAATTGCTTAGCTGCACGTACATTGACTTCTATCTTAGGGAAAATGGTTTAAGGACGCGAGAAGTACAATTAGGGTTCCCTAATATTATGCGGGGCATCAGCCAATATTATCTGGATCGAGTCCCACTGCTGTATTAAACCAGTGACTGAGCACCTGCTGCTTGCCAGACTGTTGCAGTAAACTGAGAGCAGCAGCAGCAGCAGCAGCAGCGGTGGTGGAGCATCGAGACTAAATTTGCTCACAGTGACATTGACATTTTTATCTGAGATTACAACGCCACTCATTATGTTTCCCTACATGACTGAGCCATCAAAGGAAGCACAAGCAAGCCAATTATTCCGTGTG
>JAPTYR010000008.1:21737800-21747941 GCA_029814505.1 Siphamia roseigaster | reverse complement strand
GGAGAGGAGAAGATGCCACCGAAAAAGAAACGGGACATCAGAACATATTTCACTACCGCATCTGTAAGTATAGTGTGTCCAGAATCACGGAACAAAATACCATTCACATTCAGAGTGCGAGGCTTAGCTTTTGCGTTATTTTTAATAAAAATAAATATTTAGAAGACAATAGACAATATGAAGAAAATTGCAAAAAAGCTCAAAAGTTGTTTTTTTTTAAGAAAGAAAGTTCTAAATCAGTTGCTTTTTGACTCTTGTTTAACTCCATACATCGTTCCATCAACAAAACTCAGTAAAAAAATCCAACAAAAAACATCCATTCAGAATGCGTCAATTAGTTAATGGGTTAATATTCATGAAGGGGGTCAAGCTCACGTGCTACTCATGCTACGCATGTAAATAGTCTATGAACGAGATGTCTACTGCGCTAAAGCTACAAATTCTGTCCCAGAATGATGTCACTGGTGTCAAATCCACCAGTAAAAATGTTGAAGAATATACAAATATTCAATTAAAGAGATGGCTTGAGTGTAGAGGGTGAAAAACAGCCCACCTGATGCAGAGGTACATTTTTATTGACACTTTTTTCCCCAAAAGACATCGCCTTACGGCACTGACAATGGCATTCTCCAGTTTCAACAAGCGATCCTTGACCGCCATATGCCCTGCCTGTCCTATATATTATATCCTCTGGTTGTTTTACATCTCTGACAGTTCTTGAGGGTAATTTTAAATTACTATTTTTGTTCAGTGATTGCAAATGCTACTCGGTCACAGCCAACAACACTTTTAATCTTTAATTAATAACAAATCTCAATTCTATCAGTGTATTTACCATTCCCCCTTACCAAGGCTGTTTCCTTCCTACAGAAAATTGAAATGTGTTTGACTGAGGGCCTACCTGTAGGTGTGAACGTGTTTACTGCATAGGAAGGTGAACGGCTTCGCCTGTTGGCGGGAAAGTGTTTACTGCGTATGAAAGTGACCGGCTTCACCTGTTGGCGAGAACATGTTTACTGCATATGAAGGTAAATGGTTTCACCTGTAGGCAAACATGTTTACTGCATATGAAGGTGAACGACTTCGCCTATAGGCGAAAATGTTTACTGCATATGAAGGTGAATGGCTTCACCTATAGGCGGGAACATGTTTACTGTATATGAAGGTGAACGACTTCGCCTATAGGCGAAAATGTTTACCACATAAGAAGGTGAATGGCTTCACCAATAGGCGTGAACATGTTTACTGTATATGAAGGTGAACGGCTTCGCCTATAGGCGTGAACATGTTCACTGCATATGAGAAGTAGTCCTTCATACGTGGACGGTCGTAGTGTCTAGAGTGGTTTCTACAGTTCCATAGCAGTAGCATTTACCCGACATGTTCTTTTCTAGTGATAACCGGCAGAAAACATGGAGTACTACTATGGGTCACCAGTGAAAATGCTTCCTAGTTAATCCCCTTTCCAGTTCACGCTGCTGATACCACGTAGCCTTGTGGTCTAAAAATAGCATTCGTACATCACCCTACTGATTCAGTGAATTTTATTCACTATATTGCCTTATTTGATAAAGGTGTTTTTTCTTCCAGATTACCACCAAAATTTAATCATTTGTTGTTCTCCCATTACCAACCTACCCAGAAAATTTCAGAAAAATCTGTTCATATGTTTTTTAGTTATCTTGTACACAACCAACCAACCAACCAACCAACCAACCAACCAACCAACCAACCAACGCTGGCAAAAACATAATCTCCTTGGGGGCGGTGATGATTATTCTTTGGAAAGTTTGAGCTACAATCATTGACCACAGCCAAAATAAAACCTGAAATGGCAGGATATGTCCCTAGGATCTTCTAACGGTTAAGGAAATAAACATGACAGCAGTGATAATATAGTATAACCACATAATTTCTTAGCAGCATGTTTGTTGGTAAAGCTCACTACTTTGGCATTGTTGAGTAGTATTTGTTCACAGGCTGTATTTCCATCTGCTGCTGCAGTTGTAATAGTGTGTTTGGCCTTTGTATTTATACCACATGAGTTTGTCCTCCCTAGTGGAAAAATAAGAGCCTACAGTCTGGAGAGATATTCCACTCAACGCCGAAAGCTTTGCTGAGCGTGATTTTGTTTTGACTTTAGCAAATATGCACTACGAGTGCATGTGAATTGAGCTTAAGGTTTAACCCTTTAACTCCTGAGACTTTAGCAGCTCCACAGTAAAAAAAAAAGAAAAAGAAGAATAAAATTAAAGAAATAAGCAACAAAACAAGCCAGTGATTAACAAAAACAAACAAAAATGATAGATAGATAGATAGATAGATAGATAGATAGATAGATAGATAGATAGAACATAATTAAAGAAAAAAAAAGTAGAAAAAAAACAAAATAAGCTACAAAATGAACAATAACTAAAATATTTGCAAAAAAAAAGAATAAAATGGAACATTTGCAAAAAAATATCAAGTAAGAAAAGACAGAAATAACTAGTATTGTAATCTGCAATCTTTGCAATCATTGTAATCTGTAATCTTTTTCTAAATTAGCTGCTTTTTGACACATTTTCCATGAACAAAACTCAATAAAAACACAGAAAAAGCTTATATATATAAATAAAGGAAAACAGTTGAATTTTTCTGAATATTTAAAACTAAAGCATTCATTCAGAACCTGTCAGCACTGCAGTTAAGCAGTTAAAGAGTTAATATCTGTCAAAGCCAACTCACACTCAGAGTGCTGTTTGCTCCTATGGCCCACAGATCATCCACTCTATTCTCGTGTTAAACACACAGCCAAGCGAAGCTCTGAACTGGCTTTTTCCTGGGGCACAATGAGATTATTTGCTTGCCGTACCTGAAAGAAGTGGCAGTAGAGGGGCTGCCGCTCCTGGAGCCAATGATGACTGTTTCCTGCTCAGAGCAGGTCAACAGCTCAGTGCCCACAGCAAGTCAGTGGTTTGCAATATTTCCTTGACTGTGTTTGGTGAGCGCACACCCACACACTCTCTGAAGTCAACAAAACCTGTTTTCTTGTCTTTCCACTTTAATTCTGTTTTTCACTCTTCAGTCACATAGCAAACGACTGCTTTATTTTGATGCTGTCATAAATGCCACAAAGGCAGAGACCAAATGAAGGATTGTTAACAGCATGTGTCATCCACAACAGTTAAAGACCTACACTGACTGTTTGCCTTTTACCATGACTTTCTTTGTTGTCTTTGCACCCTCTATGTGAAGACATTCAGTAACTGTCAGGCTGCAATTATGCACAGCAGACACATGGCTTAAATGTTGTGAAAGTTAGACCAGACATCCATATACTGTACATTAGGAACTGTAGCAAAAACAACAAAGTCAAGGAAACTTCATAAAACTCACAGTTCAGTTTAAAACTGATCATTTCTTCAGGAAAGTTCAGCACCAGTGAATGGTGTTGAAATTGAACTCACACCTTTCTGCGTGGAGTTTACATGTTCTCCCCATGTCTGTGTGGGTTCTCTCCGGGTACTCCGGCTTCCTCCCACCATCCAAACACATGCACTGATAGGTTAATTAGTTAATCATAATTGTCCATAGGTGTGAATGTGAGAGTGTTGTTTGTCTATATGTTCAGCCCTGCGATGAATTGGCGAGTTGTATGTGGCTGGGATAGGCTCCATGTGACCCCCGTGACCCTAGTGAGGACTAAGTGGGTTCAGATAATGAGATGAGACAAGACTATAATGGAAAATGAGTGGAGATATAGAATTAGTTACTATTATTGACAGATGGGAAACTTGACTTGGGCTGCAAAATGGTGTCATGGCCTTTGACCTTGAGCAACCTTGAAAGGTCAAATGCATAGTCTAATATTTTGAGTAGGAGATGTCCTTTAAAGAGCTACTGTTTGTGCCTGGCACCACTTGTTTGTTAACACTCTAAACTACTCTAAACCTTTTGGTCAAATCCATACCAAATTTGGTTTACAGACCCAGAATAGTTGTGATTACATTTTTGGAAAAGTACAGCAAAGATAAAATGAGGATTTATGAATGTATTTTTAAAAAAAAATCTTCCAATTTACTTAAAATGGATGAAATATGTGCAAGGGGCGGGGTTTGTTGTGGCTGGTACCACTTCTTTTATAGTGATTCTTTTTATTGTCCCTTAAAGAGAGCTTAGACTTCACATATGACTGTTAAAAGGTTTATGTCATAAGTAATTATAATACACATACGAGTGCACAAATGCACGCACATACAAATGATTTATTTTTTTTTATCTTTATAATGTCCTGCTTCACTTATTCTTTCCACAGGTGAACAACAATAAAAATTAGACATGTTTTTATAAAGAAGAACAGGAAATTAAAACTCTCCCCTGTGAGTATATCATCACAACTTGATAAACACGTCAGTGTGAAGGTTGTGTGTTTGTGCTCATTCAGGTGTGATTCATACGGTGCTATACAGTGAGCTGTGACATACAAAATCAAACTGGCACTAGCGTACAGATTAAATATTTTCAGTGCTGAGCAGCTGTTCACAACACTTTTGTGAATGTGACCTTAAAAGTGTGTGTTAATGTGTGTGTTTGACAGACAGATAGAAATCATCATCTGATTTCCTCTCTCAGCCTTTGCACGCTCTCATTCATCGTGGATCTCTCAAGTTTACGTATATTGATTTATTTGGGAATGTGGATATTCCTGTTGTTATGCTTATGATCTGGTATGGATTTAATATGGCCATCATTTTTTATTATCGAGCAGTCACCGTGGCGCCACGGTCGGCTGATCTGCTCTTCATTCAGTGTTGTGTATTTAATAAAAAAAACAACTCACTTATTATTGGAAAGATGTATTTTAACTACAAGTCTTCTTCTGTGATGTAAATATTTTATTCCTGCATGATTCTTGTAAGGATTATTTCGGGGGCATTTTAAGCTTTTAATGGAAAGTGACAGTGGAGAGAGATGGGAAAAATGACTTAAAACAAATAAAATGAAATGTATACCCAAACTACTATTAGTGTTAAAATTGAAATGCAATTACTTAAACTGGCTGGAACTTTTTAGTTTGCAAAAACAATTGTGCAGTTTTCTATATGCATATATCTGTTTTAACACAAAATCACAATTCCTTTTGGATAGTTTACAAAGAGCAGTATTGAATGCTGTTATGTTACTGCTGTTGGAGATGTTAAGTGTTTACAAACAGATGCATCCTTTTTTCAATCTGAATTTTCCTTCACAATGATTTCTCATCTTCATCCTCTACTCTCCTCATCTCTTACATCACACTCTGAGACCATAGACATAGACACAGGATGACCAAGGAAAAGGCAAGACTGGAGCCAGATTCAGTAGCAGAGAAAAGAGGAAAAACTGACAGGCAGGGAGGTAGATGGAGATAAACGCAAGACGAGACACAGACTGGCATGAGGAATGAGGAACTGAGATGGAAACAAACATTAACTTTTAATGTTCTTTATTGGAGCACAGGGAGGGAGGGAGGGAGGAGGAGGAGGAGGAGGAGGGGCGAGTGAGAAGTAGTCAGTGGAGGGAGGGTGGGAAGAATGATGAGGGAGAGCGAGGGAGAGAGGAAGGTACTGAGAAAGAGAAAGGGAGGGGAGAGAGACGAGAGATCAGGAGAAGAAGGGACACAGTAAGAAAAGGGAGGAGTGGGAGCTTGTGGGGGGAGGAAGGGAGGTAGTGAGGTTGTGTATCAGGGAAAAGCAAAGATCACCTCACACTGCTGTCAGTTTTGCCCTGGTCAAGTCATGGAACATGACGGTGAGTTTCTCTTGTTTCCAATAGGCTCTGCCTCCTTGTACCTTTGTGCTTCTGTATTTGTGTTGTGACCAGTCTTTGTCTATTAATAATAACAGAAAGCTTTGTAGAGACAGAAACAGATTATTTCCACCACTTGCTCCTTTTCTCTGTACATATGCTCCTTATAATGAACATCCTATAACACTGGATGTCACCTGTTAGCCACTGCATGTGTTCGTTGTAACGTCTACTACCTGGATTACAAATGACCTCCTCAAACCCTACAGTCATCTGAAGATGTCAGTCAACAAAAGGTGATCAGAACGCATTTATTTGTGCACTGACTCGGGAATAATATACAGATGAGTTCATTTATATGTGAGATTATAGTTGTCGCAGTTTCACTGGGTGGCTTTCATCACAGAGAAATCCAGAGCTGGAGCTGGTTTGTCTAGTAGTGCTTTGTGTGTTACATAATGTCAAATAAATATGTCACTTATATCAGTGACAATAACCCGGTGAGTCCCAGTTCGACATTATGAACAGGGAAAAGGCATTCAGCTCAACACTTAACCAGGTTTCTGGCATGTTAAGACAGTCAGTTTGCTGCTTATGGGTTCATTAAAACATTACTTGGCAATACCAATGAAGCAATGATGACTGAAAAGCAATTACAGGTTTTGTAAGTCTGCCCATTGTTGCATTATGACAGTATTAGGGAGTTTCTAATATGAAGTAGTAAAGTCCACAGCACTTGCAGAGAGTATAGTGCAGTCATTCTAATTCACAATACTTTTAGGTGGATTTGGCTGGTAGCCACCGTTGGTATTAAACCAAATGCCAGAGATGCTTTGCACTGTAAAAGTTGGTGTCACACTCAGCTGGAGCTGGTGTGACTATGTATCAGTGTGAGTCACTGTTGTGTTACACTGTTTTACCGATAAAGGCTCCAGTCTTAGAAAACACAAATATATGTCAGACTTTATAGGAACTTATGCGTTTGTATTTTAATTGAGGTAAAATGTGTTGACATGTACTAACAAAATCATAAAGCAACACAAATTAGCATAAAACAACATATTTCTGGTCATTGTTACAATTGGTCAAAGACAAAAAACTTTTCCAGGCTCATTTGTAACCAGATGTTGAAAAAATCAACCAACACAACAAATTTGTATATTTATGAAATATATTTTGCAAGGCAAAGCAGCATCTTTGAGTGTCGTCCTGCATATGTATATCTGCAGAGACAGAGGATGCTTTTTACACCAATTGTTGCTCGTATATGTAGCATTGTTATTATGTTTGTGTGAAGAGCAGTGTCATTTGAGACTGATTGTCCTTATTTGCATGTGGCCATTTGACTAGAGTGAATTATCCTGGTGCACTGCAGTCTGGACTGCATGGAAACACCGGACACATTTGTCAGCATCCCACAGTTTTGTGGATGTAGGCTTGAATATGCCGGGACATTTTGTTTGTTTGCACTCACGGATAACCCACACCAAGAACAAAGACACTTGTCCAAATGAGTTCTGCCACAAATGTTATGACTTATAGCTTGTTCATGTGAGACACTCATCATTTAACTTGAAACGCTGTCATGTAAGACAACGTACCGTGTGAGAGACAAATACTGTATATTTGTTCAAAATAATGTATATCATCCAACTATAACTATATAACTACTAGTATATCATCCAACTATAACTATATAACTACTAGTATAGCATCCAACTATAACTATATAACTACTAGTATAGCATCCAACTATAACTATATAACTACTAGTATAGCATCCAACTACAACTATATAACTACTAGTATAGCATCCAACTATACTAGTACATCATCCAACTATAACTATGTAACTACTAGTATATTATCCAACTCCTCTAGAAAATATGTTTGTCATGATGTTATGACATCACCATGCTACAGAGCAAAATACTACATTGTGCAGTAGATTGCCTCTGTTTGCATTCATCATTTTCAACTCTATATGTTACATAATTGGTAGTAGCAGTCTTGGGAATTTTATATTTGCAAAATGGAATAAACTCACGGCATAAGTTACATCATAACTGAGAAAGGTTAACACATGTTTCTGCCCCAGACCTCTTGAGCCACACACTGGTGAAACAGACCTCAGTGTGTCAGAGACAACTAGTTGGAAATTTGCCAAAGTAACCATCACCAAGTGGTCGGCCTTAAAACAAACACCCATTCAGAGTCTCCATCAGAGTAATAATGTCCTGAGTAACAGCCACATGACAACGCTGAGCAAACAAGAGAGCCCGGCTTTGGACAGCTGTTTTTGCAATTGACAGTGGCTCTCCAGAAAATCTGTGCAAATGTGACCTTATATAGTTAAAAGATGAAGGTGTAGACATAGATGAACACTGCTTGTTTACTCTCCCCATTCACTGTCCTCTTATGTCCTGATTCTTTATCTTACATCCACACAGAAACAAAGTGTCTGTAATGTGCAGCTCCCTGTTATATATTCCTCTTGTACGCTTATTATCAACAACTAAAATACAGCATCGATGTTCATTCTATGTTTGCCTGTGTTTGTCTTCCTTCTCACTGTGTATCTTTCAACCTTACTTTCTATTAAGCTCTCTGGCTGCCCGTCTGGCAGGATTTCAACTATTGATTTATACGGACAACATTTTAGCAATGATGGCGGCTTATGGGTTGTGCCAAACAGTGTGCAACAAACAGGAGATCAGGTTTCAGACTATCTGGCTGGCAGATGGGAAGAGGACGAGAAATGACAGTAACCAGTGCAGTATCACTCCTATAAAAACAACGGCATATTTCATTAAAAGTTTAAGATTTCATTAGCAGAGGTGTGCATGGATGGAAGAGTAAAGTGGGGGAAAAGAAGTGCCAGGTTCGATTGAAGTTCTCTCCTTACACTGTGGAAATATGAGCATCAAGTAATCTAACATTATACTACAAATATACAATATTATCAGCCTTCAAAGCTAGAATTGTCGCAGTATTTGCCTATAACAGTCTCCTTGCAGCAGCAACATCAGTCAATAATATATATATTTGGGTTCGACACTGTGAAAATACATGGGAAATTTGATTCAGGAAGTAAAAGTACTCAAGATAAAAAAAAAAAAATTGCAATCTTTAGACTCATGCTCGTGGCAAACCACTGCACACGCTATACTTGATTACACGAAATCATTATTCGTGTTTATTTGTTGTTGCTGAGTATTAACCAATAAAACTAAACTAGGATTGAACTTAATGTGTTCTGAGTCCATTTAAGTACAGTTCCTCTCAGCCCAGCTTGTGTAACAAAGCCTGTTCACTGCTGAGTCACACTTGACTGTTATGACAGTTTGTGGTCTGAATCATGATCTCAGTATAAAGAGTCTTCAAAAGGTTAGCTGCCCTGTAACACGGACTAAAAACTGTGGGTTTGGATTTATGGGATGTATGCAATGGGGTCATTTGCATCGCTGTAATATGCACTTCCTTGTTTAGTCAATCAGAGGCAATTGCATAAAGTTGCAAACCTGATTACAAAGCATTATGAGTGTATAATGGTAATAATATTCAACCTGGCATACAGTACATCTATGCACGGTGTCTCCTAGTCTGGTTATGTCATCAGTATAAACCTGGAAGAGACTGAGTTTAATAAATAAATGAAGGCAAAGGGAGAAAGGCTCTGAAAAGTAGTACTTAAACAATTATTACCCCCTTGTTCTGCTGAGGCCACTACTTAATATTTGATGACTCCCTTCCTTTTTCTCCAGCCCGGCTGCTCTTGCTCTGCTGCTTCTGTCTTTCTGTTTGTTTTTCCGGTCACTAAAAAGGTCAAAGTCCCTCAGATGACCTCTGAACCGGACAAAAAGGACCAAGATAAGTGTCACCGTCAAATATAGATATCTGTAGACACACTATGGTTTTATAAATCACCAAAAGAATGAATAGTTTAAACCGGAACAGGACAAAAAACAGGATACAAACTTTGTTGTTTGTTTCTTTTAACACTCCCTCTTTAAATAGATTATTAAATAGTTAAATGAATACACTTACGTGAATATTGGAAGTATGGAGCGAGTGGAATAAGTTTAAAACAAAATGTACGATTTGTAAAGTACATAATTGTGAAAAAGATGAAAAATAAGGCTGACTTTGTTGGTGGGATTTTTGAGTATCTGTTGTAACAAGAAAACATGACTGACTAAAATAAATGCTGCCAACGAAACTCCAAATGACAGCTCCTAATGCCTTATCTCCAGCAGACTGAGTTACTGCTGTCATCACATGATATGAGGCAGTTAACGACTCATAAGTGGACCTCGGGTTTAGGGTCTTTGCTGGTTCAGGGTATGTAAAAGTGGATTAAATACTTAGATTT
>JAPTYR010000008.1:21509166-21519682 GCA_029814505.1 Siphamia roseigaster | reverse complement strand
GAGAGAGAGAGAGAGAGAGAGAGAGAAAGAGAGAGAGAGAGAGAGAGAGAGAGCAGAGTTTTGGTGCCCCCATGTGTTAATGGTAGGAAAATATAATAGTTCATGCACTTATCCTCTGCTTAAGGCAAACACGGCAGATTCATGAACACCAATCAAAAAAAACAACAAAAATGTGTCATAACTGAATAGACGGCATGTATCATAGGTCTATGAATGGAAAACATTGTTTCATATGAGAATGAAGTATTGGCTGAATGCTGAAGAAGAGGATGATGGGTAAACTGAAATGGTGGTCAGCAGTTATCTGTTGCCATAACTGAAATTGTGTCTTTTTTCTTGTAAGAATTGGTGGGCATATCTCCTAAAAAGGCATAAAAGGAAAGAAATGGGTTTGTATACAAAGTTAAAAATCCACAGTGTTTCCAATTTAATTTAGCTTTACCTCTGATCTGATAGATAACATACTATGTATTGCAGTTCTTGCTTCTTGTTTTTGTTAAACCGAGTTATTTATTTTCTCGTATGTAAATCTGTCTCTTTAGGCTGTTTACGATATATTTTGTCATTTTATGTTGTATTATATACAAATCCATCCTCAAGGTGTGTTTAGGTATGCTTCTTGCTATGGTGGAAAACTTCAAATACATGCTCTTCCAACAGTGAAGGCAAACAATTATCAAAAAACTAAAATTCTAAGATACTTGTAGGAAGAAAAATCTGGTATTGTGCATCACAGCATCGTGGCAATTTTGCGTTTTTTTGTAGATTTACACCCTCACATGTCGAGGCCCTCTGAACAGACTGACTCCAGTGTGTTTTCTTCAACACACACAACCACACACACACACACACACTGCATGACAGCGTGGTACTGTGTGCACCGTTCAGCCGGCTGTGCGTGGAGCCTCGGCAGTGCATCTTCTCACCGACTGCAGCCACGGAGCAGCGGTGGCAGCGCGCCTGCGCAGTGCATCCAGGGGCTCGGCGGCGTTCGGTGCTGAAGTGGGGCGGATGGCAGAAAAACAGCGGCGATGGACATTACACTGCAGGATTCCCATTTACGATGTAGTTAAAGAAGCATCGGAACAACGCGTTTTCAAAGCTATCACCCTAGGACACTGACAGCCCACCGTAAAGGGGTAAGATTTAGATTATTCTGCGCTAATGCTCCACATAATGCTAGCTGACGTTAGCACGGCGCTAGCTGCTGCTCAGTTGCCACCGCCTCCTCTCGCTGCGAGAGATAGCGGATCTCGGGCTGTCGGCTAAGCTAGCAAGAAGAAAGTGGGTGGTGTTTGATTTCTGCAAGATCTGGTTGCGACAGTGAGTGCCGTGCAGTCGTGTTTCCTCGTCCTGGTGTCAGCCGGGAGGGGATCTCCTCTCCCGGCTGGCTGGTCGGAGCTGCAGCGGCTGGGCTCGGATGGTTTGGACGGACCGCTGCAGGAGAAACCATGCAAAACACCCAGCCCAGCCTAGCCTAGCACAGCACAGCACAGCCCCTGCACACAGGGCTGAGCAGGGTCCGATGTGCCTGCTTGCTCCTTATCTAAAGATATGCATAGGCCCTCAGACAGAGGCTGCGACAGTGTACTCATGCAGCCACTGTTCAGTGTCCTGACAACTCTGACTGTACAAGTCTGTGTTGGCACAGCTTCACATTATTTCGGCGTCTCCTCTGCTGTCTTCCATTGAAAAATGATCATATGGTGCACAGCTGAGAGCACCTACACACTGCAGTTTCCTTGGGTGTGTTGAGTCAGTGGAGGATATGTTGCCACTACATCCTGATTAACTTCCTGATTCCTCTGATTCAGCTTTTACTATCATTCACACCAAGGGTTATAAACTGCCTTATCCACACATTCCATCTTTATATCATGTGGTTGTTACTTCAAAATATTTTAAACAAATGCATTTAAAGCCAGCCCATCAAATGGTCAATGAGGAGTGCTCTTAAATTGGGTTAGATGTTTAGTCAACATAATCTTGTATTAATCATGTACAGGAACTTTTTTTTTTTTTTTTTTTTTTTACCTTTTAGCATTTGATATTAACAAAAGTACTTAAATATTTATCAGTTTTTGGTTTGAATCACCTGCACTTGTGTGTGTTTCAATCATTTAAAGGACTATATTCCAGCCATCTAATGGATCTGTGTGGTTTATTAAAATCATAGGGGATCAGCATGTATTCTATGGTCTCTTTTTTTTGGTGAGGTTCTGTGTAGTACAAAGATGTTGCTGTCATCCTGCTTTACTTGCTCATTTTCTTGTTTTTTTTCTAAATAAAACACTAACATTGAAGTTGTTAAGTGGAAAACGTCTTCATGGAAATAGGCAATCAAATGAAAACTAACATCTTACAAACACAATACAAAAGCCTTATCTTTGCACACAGCTGTGCAAAATCATTCTTCATACACTTTTAATATACAAGAGAAACTTTTGTCTCTAAACCAGTTGAAACTGGCATGAACAGATTCTCAGACTTGTCTCCTACTAAAGGAAAGGAATGGCTGTATCATGGATTACTTCAATGAGTTTTACAAAAAGTAAATAAACCAGGTTACATATACTGTAAACTATATCTAAGAGAGGTTAATGAATCATTTGTTTCAGTCATTTTCTGTGTATTCCAGTTACTGTGTATTGTCGTATTGAAGAATATATTGTGAGTTAATGAAATTTAAAAAAGAAAAAAAAGTCATCTTCTGCAGATTGTGGTTTAAAAGATTAATGGCTGAGGTTAAGAAGTGAACATTTTCTAAGCTGCTGTTTGTTTCTCGAAGGAGAAAAAAAAGTGCAACACATCCTTTGGCCTTTAGGCTCTTAATTAATTTCCTGCGGTGTAAAATACTAATAAATGGCATTTATTTATGTATTGTTTATTGTTTATTTAATAGGGAGAAGGTACAATGCATTTATTGTACCAGATATAATCTACACAGCATCTGACTCTGTTTTAACTTTACAGTTACAATAAACAGCAAAATCCTCTTTAGAGCCTCTAAAGCTGCTGTTTTTTAATTCCAACAATGGACCCACAGTGAATTATCAGCCACAGTGTAGTTTATTCAGGTCTTTTAAGTGTTTTACCATCTTTCAGCTGATTGTTTTGGGTTTATGAATGTGGTTCAGTTCTGTCTACATGGCTACACGGCTACTTTTAGCCAAGAAAACATCTAATTACCCCACCACACAAAGGGGAGAGGGGTGTTGTGTTTTAGGTCAGGTTTTTTTTTTTTTTTTTGAGGGGGGGGTTATTTGTCTGTCTGTCTGTCTTTCAGGTGGAGGTGTTTTTGCAATGATAAGTGATAGGGTGAATCAGGTAAAATGTGTACAAGGGAGCAGGATTTGTTGTGTGCAGCACCACTTGTTTATTTGTCTTTATCTGTCTGTTTGATTGTCAGCAATTTTACGTAAAACCTACCAGACAATTTCCATGAAATTTCCAGGAAAGGTGCGAGGTGATCCAGAATAGATCCCATTAAATTTTGGTGCACGTAGGTCAAAGGTCAAGGTCACAGTCACCAAAAATGTGTTTTCGCAATGATAAGAGATAGGGCGAATCGGGTAAAACTTTTGCAAGGGGTGGAGTTTGTTATGCCTGAAACCACTTGTTATAAACTGTAAACGGATAATGACAAATACACGAAGTTGGTGATGAGCTTGAGATTGTGGCTGAGTAATAAATGGCTAAAGTGCAAGATTGGTAGAGACCAAAACACAGCTCATCAGGGATTATGATAGTCTGTTTCATGTATAACAAGAATGATGTTTGCAAATGCTTCTGCCCCAGCGGTTTTACAAGATGATCAGCTGATGCCACTGTAGCATTGCATAAGTGTTACAGTGAAGACATTATCATACCCAGGAAATCTAGTATGTATTGGACAGGCTGTTGGAAATCACAGAGTAACTCATGATAGGATACTGTCACAAATTATGGATTTATAATAAGACTGTGGTGGAGAAAAATAAACTGTATCATTAATGGGAAACACACTAAAATCCTGGAATCACAATAATACTAGACAAAAGATAATACCGATACCACAGTTTTATGTCCATATATTTTATTTATTCCCCTGTTCCTTGGAAACAATGATCTCGTAATTATTAAAACAAATAACTGAATTGTTCTAAAGTTTTTGAGCATCTTGAATGATCACAGACCAACAAAGATTACATTTGCAAAGTGTATAGAAGTCTAGTCTCCTTATGACAATTATAAGTCTGTGTTTAAATTGGCATATTTATTTTTTCAGACTATAGCACAAGTACTTGCATAAAAAACTAATAACAATAGTAATATTGATTCAACTTGTTTACTCTGTTAAAAGTATAAAACAACAAACTCTGAAATAAAATGTCTAAAAAAAAGTACATATAAAATATTTGGCTCCTCCAAGTCGGTTTTTGAGCGTGTGATTCCTTTCTTATCCGTTTTATCTTTCTATGTGCCTTTTTTCTCATCTTTTCTAAGTATTATTGGCATATCCATTTAGGTTGAAATCAAGGTTTATGTTAGGAAGTTGTCCATTGATAGGAAATGAAAATAATCAATAATAATTCCTCTCAAATGCATTAAAATGAATGACTGTCTGAAGATGTGATGACTAGAAAGTACAGATGTGTGTTGTGTTAAAATTAAGGGAATAAAAGTCACAAGTAGTGAGAAAGACACGTATTCAAGTACAATCCAAATACCTGGGAAAAACTCTCCAGTAATGCAGTATTTGTACTATTTCCCAGTAACTCCAAAAGCACCATAGAGGCTGTATTTCTCTTGTTTTTTTTGCAGTTCAAGTGTCATTTTGCCTGTAAAGCCTGTTTTCTGTCTGCACTTTGTTTTCCAGATGCTGCACTTTCACTGCTCCCTCTACTCTCACGTCTATAAATGACCCATTCACTGAGATCCAGGGAAGCCTAGGAGGCCACGGCAAGAGTGACAAAAGGAGCGAAACAAGGGAACGAGGAGAGGAAGCCGTTGCGTTTCACCTCAGCTCTTGTGTTCCCTTCTGCGTTGAGTCGGTCAGGGATGGTGAAACCAGTAACCTCTCTTCCCTCTGGTGAAAAGAACCTCCTCGCCTTTTGTCCTGCATCTCCTGCAAGCCAAACAACCAGTCTATTAGCCAAACAGACGCTCAGAGAGTCCACCAGTCAGTCCCTCCATCAACCAGCCTGCCCTCATCCAGCAACCTATTACCTCAGCGCCATGACTACTCTGTCTGACCTGTTTTTAGGAACACACTAATTCATGGTAAGTCCAGTATGACGACACATCACATCAATAGGATCAGTTCATGTGAATAAGAAAGACTCTGCAAAGGGGGGATAGCTGTCAAATAGTGGGGAATAATATGTTTTTTAAAGAAAAATATAAAGGAACTGGTTGTTCCTCATTAAGGGGTTAAAAGTCTCATCACCTGCTTCATTTTTCCACCATAATATGACAAATGAATCCACGGTCACTAAAATAGGATCTTTTATCCAGTTACATGGCTTTTGGTGGAAAAAGGATTGCGTTTGGAAATAAAGAGTAACAATATTTTTCAACTTGCCTACTCATCATTAATGCCACAAAGATAGATTTTTAATCCTAGAGCTGAGCAAAATATGCAAACGGCTGTTCGCTGTAGAATACAGCAACAGGAGAGGGATTGCATTATTTGTGCAGTCTTTTCTTCCTCTGTTTATTACTTTAGTGCTAGCTGTCTGTCCAGGACCAAACAGTATAATCGGTTTTTAGCTGACTACTCATGGACTCTTGATGACATCAAGTACTATATATCTCAATTTTCATCCATAAATATAAAATATTGAAATGTTCCTTGCAGAGAATTGTTTTTTTCTTTTCCCTTCTCTGTACAAGCTAAATTTCATATCTCGCATCTGGATTGGATGACATACAAGTCCTGCAAAATGAGCACCATTTGTTGTGAATGTACAGTCTATGCTGAAACACACATAGTCTGGTGAACTATTAGCAAATAGTCTTGCTCTGTCTCTGTCTTTTCCTGTCTGTACTTACCACAGACTCCACTTATGTGTCTCTAAAGATGTCCAGGTTTATATCCTGTCTTTGATGAGGGTCAGCAATTTACCTCTATATGGTACAGTAAACACCAGATCCAATAATTATAGGTTTTTGTTTGTTTGTTTGCTTGTTTTTTTTATCATGTTAAGCAGTAACAAACTTGTGGAAGTACCATTTAACATTTAACGGCTGAAAACTATTTGTGTGGTGACTTCTAAATCTTTTTTTTTTCTCTCCATTTAAGTGATTTATCACCATTATAACAGTGTCCTCAATATTTTAGCATTTTTCAAGTGTCATATATTTAATTTACTCATAATGTAGATATAAACATTCAGAGTAAATTCAAAGGCTATATCAAAATAGAAAAAAAAAATAAGAAAATTTGACTTTTTCAAGAAAACATCTCAGTTTGACAGAATACAAGCATTTGTTAAAATACACAGATTTTACTGGTGAATCACTGCTGTAGAAGATAGTGTTTCCAGGTGTACTACCGAGCCTGTGAATATCCAAAAAGACAAATCTAATGCTGCTGACAAAGTGCATTTTACCTGAAATATATGTATTGATAGGATTAGTGTTTTAAAAGTAGGTAAATATTCTACATCAGTAATTGCTTTTTGTCATCAGAGGCTGTTGAGGTCTTTAAAGGTTAAAAAGGATTTTTGTAGATTATCATCCAAAAGATGGAGCAGTGACAGCATCATTGACGTACCCTGACTGCACGAGTGTTTGGACATTTTCTTATGTGATATTTTCAGCCATCTCAGTTTTAATAACATCTGTAGTGATAAATGACAGAAAAGGCATCGGGGGTTCACTTTTCAACACGACTGCATGTTTGACAGATCTTGCAGTGGTCTCTTTGTCATCATCCCTCTTTTCTCTCACTCTTTTATTTGTATTTCCACTCTGTATTTGCATGTCCTGTTGGTGCGGCCTCCTTCACATGGTTTAGAACAAAGCAGTCGTTCGCATCGAGCAACCTGCTTTTTTTCCTACTGCTGCCGCCTGGTTGCTAAATAACTGATGGCCACTCCAGCAGTCAGGCACAGCACATTTACATATGGGGCAGGATGGCTCTGTCGTACATGTCGTGTATCATAACTGTTGTAGATTACATGAGTGTGGAGAGTAGAAAGGAAGCTCCTTTATTTTTGATGTGGATGCACCAGTTTTCAGTTTAAACCATGACTTTACAGGTAAGAGTTTCTTTAACTGTTGTCTGGAGCCTTCTCCCATGCTTTAAAAAGTTGTTCATAGATATAGATAATAAATCAACCCAAAAAGAAAGCAAATATCGCACAAATGTGTAAGAATTTCACTATGGCTCTTTAACAATACTGAAAAGTGGTAGGAAAAAGGTGAGCTTAATGCCTTTACTTGCTTCCTTTTAGTTGATCTTCACAGTTTTTTTTTTCTTGTTGTTGTGGATTAAACTATAATGAACTAGAAAAGCACTCGGAGAGCGCAGACCTCCGACAATTAGTGCTATTCCCCATTTACCGCAATGTTAAAGAAAATTTAAAAGTGATCCAGAATCCAGGATTCCTTCTGGATCTTCACCAAAATCTTATTGATTGGTCCTCGTATCATTCCCAAGCTATCCTGAAAATTTCATCGCAATCTGTCCATAACTTTGTGAGTTATTTTGTACACAATCAAACAAACAAACAGATCAACACCGGCAAAAACATAACCTCCTTGGTGGAGGTAACTATCTAAGAGTTCAATAACAACTCACAAGGTACATAGCTACCTGTTATTGTCATCTACCTGCAGGGACATATACATACTAAGGGGTGTCATGGTATGAAAATTTAACCTCACCGTTATTGTGACCAAAACCATCATGGTTTTCGGTGTTATCGCAGCATTTTTCGAAAAGGGCATTGAATGCGTTCAGGAAGGACTGGTAGTCCCACATAAAATGAAATAGGTTAAAAAAGGTGTAACAGTGTTCGTTATATTTAGAAATGAATACAAAGTCTCATCAAAAGCCAGTGTTTAAAGGCACAGTGCGTGTTATGTGTGTCATTTCGGATTAATGAAGAGGAAATAGTCACAAATTGCACCTTTAATTTTATAAATCAACTCCTTCAGCAATTTACCATGACCCTGGCTTTGCTGAGGTTTCTGTGCGGGCGCACTTTGTAGCCTGGAACCTCATGTCGGACTTGGATGAAGTGCTGAAAAGGGCTCATGGTGTACGATACAGTTATCCACCGCGATAATAAATATTTTTGAAATTAAAACAGTTATTATTATCTACATTTTTATCGCAGTTTAACAGTTTATTGGTTATTGTGACATCTCTATACATACTACGCTGCATTATTAACTCTCACTGCTAGATGGGATAGAATGACTTCTTTGGTTGTGCTATTTTTATTTATTCTAGCCTAAAGGGCTAAAAATACCACTGTGTTTCCCCATAAAGATTGGTTTGTAATGTTTAAGTGATTCTTCACACCCTTCCCTCCTTTGCAAGACTGAAGCCAATGGCACATTCACCTTCAAAGCCTCTCTAAAGGCCACGGAAAACCCCAGGGGATGATGGGTAAAGCACTGCCCAGAGTGACTAAAGGCACAACAGAGGCAGTTATGAGCTGCATGCTTGGTTTTAATTGAGGCTGATAGGTCAAATCATGCTTAAATACTCTGAACATGATTGGGTACCTGTTGTGGCTGAAATGACTGATTAAAAAATCTTGTTAAACTATTCAAAAGCTTTTTTTTTTTTTTTTTTGCACGGCACCATCTGTAGTCTGAGCCACTCGCTTACAGAAATAGCTGAAAGTAAGATTAGGTGTAAAAAGTGTTTTCTCTAGTTTGCAAGTAGGTAGGCAGAAGCGACAGTAATACATTTTGCACAGGGCGTGTTGTAAACAGTCTTTCATTCAACTGCTTATTTTTTCCCCTTTTTTACCAATTTGATGCACTAAAATCTTCTGTTTCAGAAAAAGAAGCATTTAGAAAGAGATAGGCATCAGTCAGTCCAAGAAGTCACATGCAAAAACATCTACAGGAGCCAAATAAGGTTCCTGGTCCACAGAAGGTATCTGAATAAACCAATACGTGAGCTGCACTTTGTCACTCCACCTGTTGAACGCTGTTTTTCACTCCGATGTGCCAAGAGATAGGAGCATGTCTGATTAAGATGCCTAAGCTGCTTAAATAGTTGATGTGAAGCATGGCCTGAACTTTTCACACTCACAGCGCAGACAAGACAACTTGGCATCAAAATGTTTTTCTGAGTCCAGGCTTTCAGAGTTCAGCACATTAATAGTGCTGTTGCAACAAAGAGGAGATAAGATACAGATAATTGTAAAATGATCACTCTTTTAGACAATGTTTGTTGGATATACAGCTAAGTGGAGGATGTCATGAAATTAGCTGAAAAAAGAAGTCACAAAAACATCATTCCTGAACTGTTAACCAGACGCATGATTCACCAGGTTTAGTCTGTAGGTACAAAGCCTAGCCTGTAATTGACTGCTCTTAAATTAGATTTTCCACTTACACAATAGCAGCATCAGGGGAAAAAAAAAAAAAAAAAAACAGGGGAAAGAAATTTGTTTTTTAAGGCTGTACTCAAATCTCTGTGACTTCTGAAGTGAAACATTTAATTCTGGCTATTAAATGAATGAATAATTATTTTCATAATCACTTCTCAAATCTCACATTTTCAGATTTCTGTCCTTTTCTGTGACAGGATCTTGAGGATGTGACCCAAAACAAGACATTAAGGGATGTCATGTTGGAACAAATTTATAGAGGAACTACGTAATCAACAAAATACTTGACGGATTAATCAATAAGAAAAATAATGGTCTGTTGCAGCTTCTAAAACATACATCATGCCCCATCATCCACTGTGTTGAAGGCAACTTTTTTGGGCACAATATAATAAATGCTTTGGACTGTTAAGGATGACGGCGTATTAATATTATCTGATTATCTTTTACCTGCGCCAAAATGATTCATTTCATGTTTCTTTTAACAAAACACAAAACATTTTCAAACTTCAGTCAGAAATAACAAAAAAAAAAAAAGGATCCATTGCTCATCTTAGAGAGGCTTAAACCTTTGAGTATTTATTACTTTGACTTGAAGTAGGAATAGTTGTTAAAAAGAATTACAAAACAGGTTTGTGTCAACGATAGCAGCTCGACACTTTTTCTGTTGTTTCACTGTTTTTTTGTCCTTTTGTGTCTGAAGCAACATGTTAACAAGCGAGAGTGGACAAGAGTAAAAGAGGCTAAAAAGGAGTGGACTTTTTTTATTTCTTGTACATGTGTATATTATTTGTGTGTGTGTGTGTGTGTGTGTGTGTGTGTGTCGGCAGCCATTGAAATGCATGCGTAGCGTCTGTCCAAGCCTAGTGAAAGACTTGGCCGACGACCAAAAAACCTCGTACCGTACAAGGAAGGGAATCCTCTCTGTCCCGCTTGAGTGCTCGCTCTCGCTGCAT
>JAPTYR010000008.1:21494809-21506333 GCA_029814505.1 Siphamia roseigaster | reverse complement strand
CTTTGATGGAAATGCGCACAAGTGTCAAACTCTGTGTACCCCGAATAAAATTCTCTTGCGTATTTCCCTTAAGATAAGTTAGTTTAGCCTCAAACAGATGAGATATATTTATAATGTTGCCAGATTTTTCCTTTAAATTAGAATAATTTCACTGTCAGACACATTCTCCTTTTTATTCCTATTTCTACACATCAATAATCACCTTTAACCATATGTAATGAGTCCATACTGTGCCTCAGTTACATGTTATCTAAATCACATTGTCATAACTATTTCATCAGAAGAGGTCAAATATTTGATTCAAACTTAATTTTCAATAGTGTATTATATTATTGTTATTTAGGTTGATATCAGTCTTAATGTTGAGAAGATATTTTTAAACCCCCTGGAACAGTATTAACTCATAAAGACCCAGTATTGCTTTTGTAGTAGGTCCAAAATATTCTTTCTCTTTAATTTAATTTTCTTAAGTGATTTATTACAGTTTATTGTGACAAAATAGTCTGTATTTTGTGTTGTTTTTTTTCTTCAGTGAACATCAGGTATTTTCCTTTATTTATTTTCACTTGTATAACTATAACTATAAAAAGTGAAATGGGGGTGGGAGTAAATACGCTTTACTTCTCACTCCCTTTCAGGCTGCTGGCAGCACATATTAGAAGTGAACTGTTGTGTATATTTGTGTGCATGTGCAGATTTGTGTACATAATATGTGAATTTTGTGTTGTTGTTTTTTTCTTGTTGTGAAATTGAAACAATGCTGTACATAGAGTGCATAAGCTTAAAATAAACCAATTTATAAACAATAATTTACTGATCGTGTAAATGGTCATTAAAAATATGAATAAATTTGAGTGTCATTATGTCAAAAACAGATAAAACTGAAGAAAAATTTATTTTTTCAGCAAAACCTATCATTAATGTAACATAAACCCAGTGTGACCATCCACTGTCCTTTATTAAACTCTACTGGGTTTTACTGGTGAATAAATGTTGTAGAAGATGACAGTGTTTCCATGGTAACTACACAGCCTCTGAACATCCAAATGAGTCATATCTAATGACCATTAAAAGATGACAAACTGCATTTTAAACTAATTATTTTCATGTATTAACAGGATTAATAGATCAGAAGTTATTAAACATTTTAGATCAGTAGATAGTTTGGGTCTTCAAGTACAGACAGTCATGGAAAAAATAATTAGACCACCCTTGTTTTCTGTCATTTCTTTTTCCTTTTAATGCTTAGTACAATTAAAGGTACCTTTTTTTTTGCAAATATAATGGTAACAACAAAAATAGCTCATAAGGGGTTAATTTCACAGCTGATATCTATTATTTTGTTACATGTTTTCTTGATAATAACCAAAATCACTTCAGTTCTTACATCAGTATATGTCATTCTACTGACAAAACAAGTGCTTTTAGGCATTACATATTTTAATTTGTTTATCTGTTTTAATCACATGATACACACAGGAGTTAGTGCTTTGTTTTTATTACTTTTGATGGTCTAATAATTTTTTCCACAACTGTAGTTGCGTTAAAATGTAGTAAGTGTATTGATGTTTTTAAAAAACAACATTTTAACAGCAGTAAGGATTGTTTTATGTCCATCATGTTTTTATTGTAATTTATACATTTTGGGATTATAATTTTAACATTTTAACAGCAGTAGATTAAGGATTGTTTTATGTCCATATTTTTATTGTAATTTATACATTTTGGGATTGTAATTCTAACATTTTAACAGCAATAGAGTAAGGGTTGTTTTACGTCTATCATATTTTATTATAACGTATACCATTTAGGGCTGTAATTTTATTGTCTATTTTATTCTCTTTAGTGAAGCACTTTGTGACTTTTCTTGTTCATGAAAGGTACTATATAAATAAATGTTGCTTGCTTTCTAAGTCAAACCAAAGTGCCAGCCAAAAACCAGACAAATAAGTACTGCAGTGTAAAGTACAGATACCTGAAAAATCTATCCAAGTATAATTATGAAGTATTTGTTGTTTGGAACTTCCCACCTCTGAGAAATGTTGTGGGAGGTGAGGATGAGGAGCAGAGAAGGGGCACAGGAGAGTCTCTTGGAATGTTAACGAGATCAGTTTATATCTGCTCTTCCATTTTTTTCCTTTTTTTTTTGTTCCTCCACTCCTTCTCAGTTCAACCCTCCACCCCTAACAAAGAAGACAAAGTTTTCTGGGGTGTAAAGCTGTTGTAGGGAAAGCATGGCTCAACACTTTAATTCTGTTGTCATTTGGCCGTGCATGAAAGAAAACCCCTGACAACAAAAACAAAAAAGGAATGAATGGCTATGCTGAAAGGAAATGTACTTTCCAATTACTGCAGCGGCTCTTCCAAAGATGCCCCCGGCCGCTGTCCCCCCCTCACACCCTACCCCGACCCCTCCCCACCGGCTTACAGCGACTACATACGTATGGCCGAAAATTAGCAGGTGTCTGTAGACTCAGAAACAGACGGAGCCGGACCGTGGCCACCCAGAGATCTGACAGCCGGGGGTGGCAGAGGATTTAGCACAGATGTTCAGCCATGATGTCACATGTATGAAAAGTACAAAGTAGACACGCACACAGAGTTCAGACATGGAATGCTGGATGTTGTGGGTGAAAAAGAAGAAATAATGAGAAGAGTGTCCCCATTTTTGATTATTACCTAATTCACAGCATGATTGTCGAGATTATTTTCACAAGAAAACCTGCATTGACATTTTCCATTTATATCCAAACTCTTGATTTAATGCGTTTTAATAGCATAGTTTTACATATTATCGACATGGAAACTATGTGTGTGTTAAATAATGATAGACAGATATTTAGGCCGGCCGATATATTGGGTCAATATTGACTTTTTTTTTTCTTCTTCTTGTATAGGTATCGGTCTGTTGGGTTGGCTGATATGCTCTTTTTTTTCCTGTTAGGTGAAGTTCACAGCCCCTCCATGTTCTTGGAGATACTGCTGTCCACACGGGGGGAAAAAAGAGTTTTTGGTGTATTAGTGTTTATTAGGTTAACTGTTGAAATTTTTGTTTTTTGGATTGTTAGTAAAGAAAAAGAAGGGGAAAAAAGAAGAGGAAATGGGGGAGAAAACAAAAAGGAGAAAAAATGAAGGAGGGGGATATTAAAAAGGGAAAAGAAGGAGAAAAAAAGACAAGAAAAAGGGGGAGAAAAGATAAGATAGAAAAGGAATAAAAAGAAGAAATAAGAGAAAAGACGAGAAAAAGGAGGGGGAGAAAACAAAAAAAGGAGAAAAAGACAAAGAGAAAAGGGGGAAAGAACAGGAAAAAAGAAAGGAGAGAAAAAAGAAAATCAAGAAGGTGGACGTTTGGTAATATTATTTAGTTTAACTGTCATTATTTATGTTTCCTAATTGTAATTTAAGAAGATATTCTCACATTTGTTATCATTTGAAAGAGAAAAAAAATCAGTACCGACTCCAAATATCAGCTTCGAAATATCAGTGCCCTGTATTCAGCCATTTGGCTCAGACTAATGTAAACACAATAAATAAATAAATAAATAAATAAATAAATAAATAAAAAATTTGGCATTTGTATCGGCCCCAAAAAAATCCACATCAGCTAATCACTAGTATTTAATGAATCAAATAAATGTGAACAAAAAACAGAGCTTCATTACAGAGGTTGTTACTGAACTAAATATGTTTATATTTTACTCTTTAGGCAGAAAAGAAAACTTTGTGCAAGAAAAAACATAAAGCTTCAGCTGTATGTTTAATCATTCAAAAGTTTATATGGTTAAAAGAAACATGGAAATGTTGTTAGAACACCTTAATATCCTTCTTTTGGCTGAATGTGACTCCCCCCTAAAGATTTTACAGTTTCGGTTTGAATTTTTTATTTTTTATTTTTTATTTTTTTCTGCCATGATTTACTGACAGGCGAAGTTCACAGAACCTCCATTTTCTTGGAGATACTGCTGTTCACACTGAAAAAATAGATACAAAAAATAGTCACAATTTTTTTATTTTCTAACTGTAAGTAGAGAAGATCTTCTGACATTTGACAGAGAAAAAAATGTGTATCGGCTCCAAATATCGGCTTAGAAATATCAGCAGCCCATCTGGGCCATTGACTAAGGCCCCATCTCCGTGGAAACAATACTGGTTTTGTTTTGAAACCGTGACAAAAAGATATCACATAAAAATGGAAATGTTTCAGTAAAAAATCTGTGTCAGCATGGGGACGAATTACTTGCTGAAAACGATGCAATTCACATGCCACACCCCTTTGCGCGATGTAAGCCACTCCCACCGGATACAAGAGAACAATAGAAGAAGTAGTGCGCATGCGCCCACATCCATTTTTCTTCTAGCGCAACACACACACCAAACACAAACAACAACAATAACACGAAGAACAAGTACCGCCCATAGATATACCATCAAGAACGCCATAATATTTAGCAATACATTCAGCACTGCGACACTATTGTTCGCCATTGTTGCTGTCTTGTGACGAATTAATGCTATGGGCACGAGGCTGTTGTTTATTCCAGTCATGTGGTCATGACATAGGTGTGAACACACGTTTTACTCGTGTAGCCTCGTCCAGATGGATACGGAAATGGCACGTCTCCAGATCTTCCCAGTCTGGGACCCGTGTT
Source organism: Siphamia roseigaster (assembly GCA_029814505.1). NCBI lineage: Eukaryota > Metazoa > Chordata > Actinopteri > Kurtiformes > Apogonidae > Siphamia > Siphamia roseigaster. Next base: position 21,501,684 of record JAPTYR010000008.1, on the reverse strand, counting down.
CCAAAGATCTCGTATTTGGGTATCCATGACAACGGTCCCATCTGGACGAAAGGCCAATCCACTAAGAAAGTTTGTTGGATTCGCATGAATTCATTTCCATGGGGATGAGGCCTCAGTGCTTTTGTGGTATGTTTTTGGTCCAACTGCTGTCGGATATCTGTCATGTTAGTGCGATTACGAAAGAAATTCAGTTTAGCAAGTCCATGATTTCCATATCAATGAATATCATGGAGAGGTGGAACTAATTTGATTTTTGGGTGATTTACCATTTCTAGATTGCCCACAAGGGGGCACTCAAAACTTTAAAATCACTAAACTCTCTTTGGCTTATATTTCTGGAATCATTTATCTGACTGACTTCAAATCAAATGCAAATGAAAGGTCATGACCTGGGGAAGCCTAACAGCATGACATCATTAAGGATGAGGATTAGTGACGTTCAGGGACCTACCCCGAGCCGTCACTTCTGACAACGTAAGCCTCATTTTATCTGAAGCACATCATGACATCATAATATGAAAGTAGTTTGAAAATAAATCATACCCAGCACATTAGTCTGTGGTTGCAGTGGCTGCTCTATCGTATGATTCTGGCTTTGAACTGGTTGACCTCCCTCCATTCTCTCCTGATGTCACCATCTGACTTTCATCTGTGTCGAGACACGAGAAAACAATTGGTTGAGAAGCAGCATTGAAGTAATAATGTGAAAATGTCTATAGTTGGTGACTTTTTGAGCATCAATACATTGTACACCAAGGGGATCCAATAACTGCAGCAGTGTTGAACTGCAAATGACACTATATTGAAAAATAAACCCCATGTGATCTAATTTCATCGCGACCAGCCTATGAATTATTCAGCCTTCCCTCATATGTTAATTGCATTCAGTGTAAAGAATTATACTGAGCTTCTAACCATTGACCTGCTAATGTTTTTACCAAATGGGGTTTACAACAATTGTCAGTAATTATATTTGATTCGAGAAGTATTCAAAACTAAGCCAGTCTAAACTCCGTTGTTCTTCTCTTTTAGGAGTTCAACCTCATTGACAGACGAGAGCTCGCTCCCCTGCAGGACTTGATTGAGAAGCTCGGATCCAAGGACAGATAGACATTTGATCTAAAAATGTCCCTTTTTTTAAAATTTTCTTTTTCTTTCACGTCTGTCTGTGATCTCTGCTACCTCTGTGACATCTAGTCTGAACTCTTTAACTGTGTGCCTTCTCGTCACATTCTTCACCTCAACATTTGTACTGTACTTTTCCTTTTACTCTTCTGTTATCTCTTTTGCTGTCTTTGAGCCTTTTTTTTTTAATTGCCACTCTAGTTGATATAGAATAGTGTAGTGTAGTAAAAACACATTCACAGGACTGTGGGTAATGACTCTGTTAAGAGCAACCAATTGAACTTTACATTGGACCAATGGCATTTGGACGATAAAGTGAAAACCAACTTATTTTTTCCTTTAAAGTTGGTGTTTAGTGTTTTGATTGCCTCATCAGTTTTTACTTATTTTTTAGACAGTTTACATTTTTTTTTTAACATGTAGGTATTGCAATTACAGTGACTGACCAAATATCCCGACCCTTTTTTACCGTTTGTTACAGAGTCAGAAAAGTAGATGTGTGAAACCTTGATACTGTAGACTTTGTAGCAATGACAAAAAAAAATTTTGTACATTTTTAGTCGAACTGGAAGGCACAAACTGGTAATGTATCTAATATCCCACACTATGTTGCTGTTGACATGTCAAATGCAAATGTACAGACATGTGATAAGCCTTTGTTCTTACCCCACAAAACTATCACCGCAGACTGCACTGTAGCTATGTCAGTACAAGTTTTGCACATTTTTCTTCCATTTTCTTGATACAAGTAGGGAACTTAAATAGCAAAATGTAGAGCTTACAGGCATTCTTTAATCAGCTTTATAGTTATTTTTGACAGCCAGGTAAAGATTCCATAATCATTACTATAAAATAAGTATATAGTAAATATCCTTCAGCAAAAATAGTCTGTGACTCTTTTAGTTTTACTGTCATTTTGGTTTATTTCTGTGGTGCAGATAAATCACGTAATTCTCACATGTTTATTCACTGCTGGTACTTACTCTGAAATTTTTGCTAGATATTTCTCCCCCGGACTGAAAATTAGAGATGTAAGTGTAATAAGAAGAGATCACCTGAGATGTACGTAGTTCCTCCAGAGATGTTATTACTGTGGTCATATTCAGATTAATTTCTGTACTTTTCTCTGGCTACAACAGCAGGGCTGTTTGTTTTGCCATCCTTTTTACAAATGAATGCCGCTAATTTATCCATTCAGTAACATTCGGCAACATATGAGCAAGGGAATTAGCCCAACTTGTTGGACCTAAATTTATATCAGACAATCATGTAACCAGACAACCGGTCAAGACATGAGAGGTTTAAAATCACTGAATGTTTCCCTAGCAATGAGGAGTGTGATTAAGTGCAGTAAGCTTTCATCAGTGCAGAAACCACACGTTAATTGTGATTAATCCATTTTTCAAAAGTTGCTTGGCATAAAAATAATCTTGCGTCCATTATGTCAGTCATCAGAAGGCATTTCAGTATATTTTGCATGAATATCCTGTTTTAGAGACATTTATTTGACTAAGTCCTTTCTTTCTGTTTAGTCATACGTTTTTTTTTAATGCATTGTTCTCACTTCTGTTTATACCTCTTGACACAAGAGTTACATTTCATTTTATGTTGTAAAATACATTTTGTTGACTTTAACCTTTGGATTAATAAGGAGCAAGGGCTTTGAAATGAATGGAAAGTTTTATATTTCAATAATGGTCCTATTATTGGATGGTCATTTTGACCAGTAGGTGCAGGGATGTACATACTGCATCCAAACATTTCCTGTAAAGGTTGTATTTGAACAAAACTGTGCCTTACAAAATGAAAAAGTCTGTTATGACAGTATTGGTAGATTAAATCTTTAATAAACACTGAAAGGACAGTGTGTTGTTTTTCATTGTGTGTGTGTGTGTGGAAATCTGCTGATGGATATGAATTACAAGTAAAAATTAATACTTACAGTCCCCATTTTACCGTTAAAAGTATAAAACCCATTATAGAATGCAAGAAATATTTGCTTTTGACTTTTTAAAATAGATATTTTGTGGACAAACTAATACTTACTCATTTGTAAATAACTATTTTAGTATAAAGTCTTAAATGGCAAGGTATGAATTTGATAAGGGTTAGGGTTTGTTGATATAAGGTGAATAATAAGTGATTATAAATAAGATTGGGTTAATAAAAGAGTACAGATGGGTTCGAATAAATGCAAACCATTGTGTGTGATTTGGGAAAAAGTACATTTTAGGAATAAAACGTACTGGATTAGATGGATTAGTGGATTATAAAATAATTTCATCAGTATTGTATCATCTTTTTTTAAACCAATCAAAATGCACGCCAAACAGAAACGCGTGACTTTATGGAGTAAATATGTCCCGAGTTCTGACTTGCAGTTAAAGAACCAAAAACTATCACAACCTGATGTCTTTGACACATTTTGATCACTGTTCGATCAAGTAAAGATTTACTAAGAATGTATTAAAAAACGATTTTGTGTGCTTATACCAGTCGTCAAGAGGGAGGCTGAATCCATATTAAAACTAAGTCATAAACTACCTGAGAAACAAATTCCGGGTAAAACTACCACTGAACACGGGAACTGTTTTTCTTGCTATTATCAAGTTAGTGTCGTGTACGAATTTCATGTTGAGTATATATTATTTAACAGGTGAATCAGCTGACATCTAGTGTCCTCACATGGGCTCTCCCCTTTTACTTTGGACCGGAAAGTAAAACCCCATCCTGCCGTTGTCGTAGCGTCTCGACGTTAAAGAGCCCGTGAAGTTAGTTAGCTAACTTGAGGTTAGCAGTTAGGCGCTCGGTGCTAACATTAAGCTAGCTAACGTCAAGTAGCCAACTGCTGCCAAAAAAAACGAACGTAACACCATCCAACTTTCTGTGATGGATTTTAATAGACCAGCCCAGGCCGAAACTGCTTGGTGATAGAAGCTGACGCGGAGTATTTTGGTTTTAATCCAGTCCATCGTTGTCGGCTAACGTTAGCTACCAGCCCGGAAACATTGGGTAAGCAAACAGAAAGAGCTGTCAACCAGTTTGACTTACATCTCGCAACATTGCCAGCTGTATTTTAACTTTTATGTTTAATTCAGCTCTAGATTATTTATATATTTATCCGGGAATCGTATAGATTAGTCTTAGTATGACTAAAAAGAATAACAAACTCTTCTGGCTGATCAATCATACTCGCCTTTACGGATTCAGTCATTTTTGCATTGTCAGAAGCCCCTGACGTGTAGATAAGCTTATTTGTGTAATGTTTTAACATTCTATCCACCATAATATATGATGCTTGGGTAGAATTCGTTTGCTTTATATGTCAAAGTGCTTCGTGGTGGCAGATCTAGGCTAACTTGTCACCCTGTACCCGTAGGCATTGGGGAAACATGGCAGATGAAAATACACAATTCTGTGGAAACTGGTCAGTATATATCCTTTTAATGTTACCAAATGTAAATGGATAGTCACATATATTTGAATTGATGAAGTGAATTGAACTCCCACCCTATTTTTTTTCTGCAGCAAGCATGACATTCCTGAGGCCAATTTCACCACACATGAGATCCACTGTCGGAGAAACATTGCACTGTGTGATGTTTGCCAGGAGCCTTTTCCACGGTCAGATCTGGAGGAGCACAAGCAGCAGGAGCATACACAGGTAAAACCAGCTCAGCACTACTAATTGAGACGTCTTCATAATGGGAAAAATGACAATAGAACTTTTATGACAAAGTGGAAGATGTGTACTTTCTGTGTATTTTTAAACCTCTGATTGATGGGTACAGAGTTGTCATTCTCTCCCAAACGTAGAAAAGTAGACACATTGGTGGAACCTTTTAGATACTTACACACAGTAACCCCTTTGTATCAGCTGTATTTCTGATCGCAGCAGTAAATTACAAGAAGCACATGATGATAAAGGAATTTAACACTGAGACTGTAACAACATCTTTCATTTTCATTTTAGGTTACATGCAAGTGTGGTTTGAAGGTTGAAAAAAATCATTTTGACATTCACCAGGTATTGCTACAGACCAGTTATACCCTCTTTAATCCTCACTGATTAAATCCACTTTTTGGGTGTATTGATAATTGTTATCTTTTTCAGATCTCTGAGTGTTCTCAGCGGCTGGTCCCATGTCAATACTGTGACCTGGAGCTTGTTTTCAGTCAGTCCAAAGAGCATGAGGATTACTGTGGTACACGCACTGAGCAATGTCCTCACTGCAAGTGCAATGTTATGCTAAGGGAACAAGCAGTGCATCCGGTCTTATGTGGAAGCCTTACACCGCCTCAAGAGAGAAACAACAGTCGGACAAATAGGAGCCCAATAGAAACGCAATCTTCAGGGACATGGTTTGAAGGCCACTCTATTCGAAATCCCCTAAGAGCCCAAGAAAGGGGCCCCAAGAATAACAACATCAGTGCGGCAGAACAACTGGCCTTACCTCAAGCACCTGGTCCCAGAGTTTATAACAGTTCAAGTGGATATCAGAGCTCTGGAGACTGGAAGAATATTGCTCCCAGGACAACCTTTAGCCACTGTGAGTTAATCACATGTAGTCTATTTATTTGTATTTCAATTTCAATAGTCTGACAGAGCTTTAAAGAGGCAGTTTGTCAAAGTAAGAGTCATACATTAACTACATAGTTGGGGCAGCACTTTATCGAATAAAGAGATGCTTAGCCCTACTGATAATTGATCAGCTGATCATAGTTTGTAACAAGATCACTGTCCTCTGGCAGTCTGTGTAATACTAGTGTTGCCACCAAAGAAGTGTTTCTACCTTAAAATCAAAATGTAAGAGGTGCCACTAAAGAACATTATCACAAATGACTAAACTGCCATCAAGTATACATGTTTGACAATTAAATACTATACTTTTCAAGTGAACAAAAAAACTACAGCCCTGAAAAGCGTCAACAGACAGCTCAATATTTGAACCCCTCTTGAAAACCTATGGAATGTGATCAGAATTGTATCTCACACACTGTAAAAAATATCTTCATTTTTATGGCTTTGTGTGGGTTTGACCAAAGGATACAGCTACTATTTACATGTTATTAATATTAATATTTTGTATTAAAGGCTTGAGCATTAGCCAGACTGAATTTCCACACGATGCATACATTGTTTTTAATCAGTGTTGTTTTTTTTTGCTAGCACCGATGATTCCTTTCTGAAGTTGCTGTGTATTTTTTCTTTTGCAGTGCTGGAGCAGAGTGACTTTGAACATCAGAGCAGCAGCGTTTGGCCTCATGATACACGCATGCTAGATGATGATTCATCAGGCCTTGACTACATGTTGGCTCTTAGCCTGCAGAGTGATGGAGAGTCAGTAGCTGGAGGTGGAGAGGCCAGTCTGTGGAGTGATATTTGGGACCACACGATAGGGAAAAGCTCTAATACCTCTTTCAGCTCCCCACTCTCTCTGCCAAACAACAACTACCCAAACTTCAGCACAGTGACAAGCACGAGTCCAGTCCAGGACCGCGATCAAACGGGTACATTACTGATATTAGCACGTTTATGTCATTATGAGGAAATATTGATAATCATTCAATTCATTCAACTTTAAAATTGTCTTTATAGAGACGATGCTGCCCTGTGAGTTCTGTGAGGAGCTATTTCCTGAAGAAGACCTTATTTTACATCAGGTTTGAGACTTTATTTCACTCATCACTTGTTACTTGGGGATTAAACACACATGAGCTGTAATTATTTTGAATAATTTGGGTATATG
>JAPTYR010000008.1:21359539-21370837 GCA_029814505.1 Siphamia roseigaster | reverse complement strand
TGTGTAAACAGATCAATGTCCCCATAAAGATAGGAATACACACACACACACACACACACACACACACACACACACACACACACACACTAAGTGCTGGCATGTCAGCAGACTGCAGCAGTTAGCTCAGGCAGACACAACCCAGGAATGAAAGGCAGCTAATTAAGAAGGAAATTAAATGGAGAGATTCAATGATAGAATCCAAATAGAGTTCAGCTAAGCAGCACAGAAAGGAAAATAGAAATAATGCTCCTCTCCTCCTTCCTTGTTGTTGTTCTTTTTCTTTCATTTTCCCGTTTTTCTTCCCGGAGCACCATTTTACCCACTCGAAATTGCATAAAAAGTTCATTGCCTGATGGTGAAATGTGATGGAGAGAGAGTCGGATGGACTCGAAAAGCATTCAATGCAGCAGAAATGGAGTGAAAAATCAGTTCCCCTCCTTCATCCCCTCATCCATCCCCTCCTGTTCGTTACAATATTAATCAGAGGAGCCACCCCAGCCCACCCTGTCTACTTGGTGTTTCAGCCTGCACACTGTGTGATTGGATTGTATTCAGACAGAGCAAAAACATTCAATTTATGTGTAAATGGGCTCAAAATGAATCCTGTCTGTGGAAGAGCTCCTGTTTGAAAACAAAGCTAAGCACGTGTCAACCTATTATAGGCAACACAAACACTATTACCAGGTGATGCAAAGTTTCTTTAGTACATTCTGATGGAAGTGTGTGGTGTATTGGAGTTGTAAGAGCGTAAAGGTGGAATAAATTGAGGCTTAATGTGTGCTGATGATCTATTTTCAACATAAGTGTAAATGCAGCCTCGCTAAATTCCCTGAAATGAACAAACTCGGAAATATAAAAAAAAGCAATGAGAGACATAATGTGAAATGTCAAGGAAATTTGGTTGGTATTATTTAGGATGTGTTCACTGGAATGAAAAGGCTTCATGGATCGCACTCATTCTGTGTAATAGGGACGACTGTGTGTTATTGCAAGTTCAAGCTTGTCAGTAAAAATTTTTTAAAAAATACACAGTATCGTTCTTTGGGCATAAAAAAGGCACATTTCAATTTTCAGTAAGTTTCACATTGATAAAAAAAAAAAAAAACTAAACAAAACTTTGCTACAGTCATATTTAACATAACCTTGAGAAGTACCAGATCTTAAAATAAGGGCTGTAGATTCACTTTTATTCCACTTGAAAAAAAAAAAAAAAATCCAAATAAGAATTTATTCATTTTAACCCAGAAAGACCCAGTGTGACTTTTGTGGCAGTTCCAAAATTATTCTTTTTTGTCTCTATTAAAACAATCTTGAGTGATTTATCACAATTTATTATAATATTATCCTCTGTTTTTTGTGTTTTCAGTATTAAATCTGGTATTTTCCTTTGTTTAATATACTGGTTATGTAGATGTTCATAAAAGCACATGTCAAAGAATGTCATAATATCAGACATAGAGAAATATTAAGAAAATGCAACTGTTTAAACAAAATGTATCAGCGACTAAACATAAACTAAGTGTGTCGATCCGATGTCATTAATCCACCTCCATGGGTTTTACTAGTTAATCCCTGGTGACGGTGTTTCCATGGTAACTACAGAGCCTCTAAACATCCAAATGGGTCATATCTGATGACCATGAAAAGATGACAAACTGTATTTTACACCAATTATTTACAAGAATTGACAGGATTAGTGGATCAACAGGTATTAAACATTTGGTCGGAGGTGGAGCTTTGGGTCTTTATGGGTTAAAATGAGTGCATCCTTTGGAGTTGAAGTGCCAGCATTTACCTTCTGTAGCTCCCTTGTTCAAATCATCAGATTAATAATCAGACTAAATATAATGATAAGTGACCTGATGTCATTATGGAAACATGATCTTATGGAAGGTGTGATTTTTGTTTTAGAACAAGTATAACAAGAGTCAAATTCTTTACAGTATTTGATAAATAAAGCTCTCAATCGTATTTTAATGCCCTATGGGTCTAAATCTGGTTCTTCTCTGCAGCCTCTGAAAAGTCAGGAGGACGTGTTGAGGTCTTCTCTCCTCTCAGGCTACTCTAACTACAATTTACAGAGAGGTTGTCATCGAATTTTAGCCCAATCATGCCTAAATTAATCATGTATTAGAACTTTAACTGTAGGTTTCTCAGATGTTTTAATCTCTCGTCAGATTGTGAGGCTGAAATTGGCAATATTTAAGTAACAAATAAACAATGACAATGTACATATATTCAGGTGATAATATAAGACTACAAGCTGATTCTGAAACTGTAATGACCTGGTACTGGTTTAATGTCACTTTCTATGAAGCAGTTACATTTACAAAAGCCTCTAGTTGTGTTGCTGTGCCTTATTCCTACACAAAGGCAAATGTATGTTACAGTGACTTAAATGTGAAATGTTATGTGACAGATACAGTGAATGGTGTCGTGTTTTAAGTTGAGGAAGTGCATCATTTGTCACTTATCAAAACCTCTGTGTGTTGAGAAATGATTCCGCGTACTGGTCACTTTACTGGCAGAAAGAAGTACATACCCTGTCCTCCAGGATGTAACTACTACAATGCATTGCGCTTCTCATATCCTGTGACATCACTGAAGTCCTGGTTTTGTGAAGAATCTTCATCCAAGATGTTTCCCTTCTCATATCCAGACTCTGTAACACCTTCCTGAATCGCCTCTGCTTGATCATCCGCTTCACGGTCTTCCATCTGCACCCCTATCGGCAGACGGCCCTCATAGTCATTGGACGGTGTGTCCACCAGCATCATGTCATCGGCATCTGGCGTGATCAGTAGATGTGTGGGCGACTTAGGCTCCACGTGGACCACATGCGTTTGATCTTGATTTATTTCCAGGACTGAGGGCTTTTTGTTTGGCTTGTAATTCTTCAAAACACAGAAAAGCCAGTGTTAAAAGGATTAAACCTTCAGTGGAAATTCATTCCTCAAATAGATGTTATAAATGTAATCATTGCGAAGCTCAAACATTATTCAATAAAATCACAGCTGACAGGGTGAACACACCAGAGTTTTCGGCAGTCTTAGTGAAGATGGCAGTGTGATCTTTTTCACGCAACACAGGATGATGACGCCCATGGTGATGATTGAAAACGTGACCAACACACCAATTAAAATAGACATAGAGGTTTCTAGACAAAGCAGAAAAATACATCATTAAAAGGAGCCCATAGAAGCTGAAATTCATTCATTCATTCTAAATATATTTGCCTTTCACAATATACGTCTTTGCTGTGTCATCATACACATACACCCTAAAACTGTGATTTTAACAGAAACAGAAAAATAGATTAATATTTCTTTAACCGTAGAAACTCCAAACCATTAAATCATTGACAGAAAATTCCAAATCTTTGAAACTGGAGCCTTTACGGGTCCTTCTGAAGAACCCAAAAAAATTTATTTATTTTTTTTCAAATATCAATTTCCATGTATGAATTTCATTTTGTATCATATTTGATACATGGGGTCTCAATGCTCAAATATTATCATTTTTGAACAAACAAGAACACAATATAAAACAAACATGTCCCACAAATTTGGTCATTCCTTTTCAAAATTGGCCAAGTTCTGTCTCCTGCCTCTTTAATGACAATCTTTTCCTATCCTTGATATGTACAGCAATTTTGTGTTTTGTGTATAGAATTTAGTCAGTTATGTGTAGGATTTTGAGTTACTTTTGAGGCACTTATGGAATTTGGGGGTAGGTATAAGGATGAGTAGGGGGGCAAAGAGTATAAATTAGACTTCATCCTGCGGTTTTTCCTTTTCCTCCCCCCGGTGGATTATCCATGTATTGCATGCATCTCTGTATATGCACCAGGTTTTTCCAAGACAAAAAATATCACACTGATCATGTAGAGGGCTTCAAAACTCATGTATCAAATATGATACATTTGGCATTATACGATTAAAAATAAGTTCCAAGTTTCCGTAAGAAATTTGAATAGTATGTAAAATGAACACACACACACACGCAATCTCTTTTTCCACCCTTCACAGTAACATGCAAACACTTGAAATATTATCACTGTAATATTAAACTCGTGTATATACCTGGTGGATGTTCAGGAGATGAGGAACAGTAGTCCTGTGTTGGTTGAACAGATATTTTGTTTAGTGTTCCTTTTACATGTACACAGTATTTCTCCTGGTTGCCGTTTACTGGTATTGTCTTCACATCACACACTTTATTATTGCATGTGAAATCATGAGGGGGTGTGGTCTGCACAAAGAAAACAAGTACATAAATAGGCAACATATCAATAACGATGCAAACCTTAAAATCAGAGTTCCGTGATTAATCTCATCGTAACATCTATGAAATTACACGGCCATCAAAAGTCTGAAAATGACCAGAAAAGCTTACACTTGCCACCTGTCTACACGTGCCAAGATTTGTTTTAATCTTTGATATTACATTAATAGAAAAATTGCATGGTACAAACATATTCCAAAATGATCAGTAACCTGTAGTTTCTTGGATATCCAAGTTAACAGACTCATAGTAAAATAGTTCACATCAGTCATAACTTGACTTTTTCACCAAATCATGCAGTTCTTTTAGGAATTACACAAACCACTGTGTATAGCCTGACCTGATTGATGACCTGAACTGTGTAAACAAATTCAGGCAACTTCTTTTTCTTCTGTTTGGGACCAGCATTGTAGAGCACCCACGGGTGATTGAACCTAAGGTGGATTATGTCTTCTAGAACGGTGACATTCACTGCAGGGAAGTCCAGAGTACCTGCAAACCATTAAGGATGTTTCGTTAAAGCTTCAGTCACAGTGTAGCTATACTGGTCAGGCTTATGACATTCATTGTGCTTTATGTATTATTTATAAGCAAGAGGGGTGACAATACAGTAAAAAAAAAGTAATATATACACCACACTAGACTTTTTTATTATGCGAGTAATACATTTATTTGGGGTTTGGGTCGACATGAACAAATAAAGGCAGGTCCACAAAGTACACGCCAAGATAAAAACAAAATTTAGACAAATGTCTGGTGTTTGTCATCTAATGTACAACAAGTATAATGTTTTCCTATACAAATTTAATTCGTCTCACATCTGAAGTGGTGCTGGGCTGATGCAAAGTTGTACAAACCGGTTTAACATGAAGCCGAACAGTGGACCAAACAGACATACTGAGATTTACCACTAGGTGTCGCACTTTCACTAAGCAAAGGGGAAGAAATAAGACAATCATAGCATGTGACTGGGAGTGCACAGATTCCAGCCCATGTACTTAGTTGTGTTAATGCACGTCTCTGCTGGCTGGACAATGTTATTATTTAGTGGGAATTGGCCAAACAGTGAAGCTGCACCATCTTAAAGTGGGGCTGGTCATGTGAGCTGCACTGTGATCTGTTTGCCATACGTTTCCTGCTGATGCATCATTTGTTTTTTGGCTCTTTGGCTTCAAACTGACCATGTTCCCATTAGGCGCAGCTTTAGTCTCTTGTTGCCCAAAAGCAGATGAATTTTCTAGTAAAAAAAAACAACATTGTGCACATCTTCCCCTGAAGTGTAAATCACATTTCTGAACAGCTTTGGTGTTGCAGTAGAGCACTTACAGTTTATTAGACACAAGTGGCCCTGTTAGTAGGTTTAAAAAAATATTATACCCTCCTGAGACACAGGAAAGTAAATGTTTGGGCTTCTTTACATTAAATAATGGTCTTGATTGGAAACAACATAATGCAACAATTTTATCAGATACTTTCAAAAGCCATGACTATTTTTTAAAAATCTTTTTTTAATACTTTTTTAAAATTTGGACTTTATTTAACCTGGAAGAATCCCATCGAGATTAAGTACGTCTTTTGCAAAGAAATACAACCCATAGTTTCCAGATTGCACAGATAAAACACAAATAAGGCTAAGTTCAGACAGCAGGACTTATTACTGCACGATTCGGATTTTTTGGTGAAATCCGATTTTTTGTGTGCTCGTTAAATCAGGATTTAAGATTTTTTTTTTTTAAATGGATCAGGTGGCGCTGAAGTTGCATTGCAAAATATTGGATAAATGTCAGATTTAGGACAACATATGAAAGTGGTCTGGGTCAGATTAAAACAAAAAACAAAAGTCAGATTTGTGCTGTTCAGACCATCTTTAACAGGTCAGATACATGTCAAATGGCAGAAAAAAAGGATTTTACCCACATTTGCCTGCAGTCTGAATGTAGCCTAACAGACACATAATTATATTAGTTGTGTTATATGCATTACTGGGTCTCGAGAGGATATTTAGGGTGTCCCAATTTTCTTATTTTTATTTTTTTTTTTTTACATCTTTTATTAACCTAATAATTTGTTTAAAATTGGTTTGCTCATTTTAGCTCAAAAAGTGTAATTTTCATTCTATTGTTTTGTTGCTTCGCTTTCAGGAATAGATATGCCGTTTACTGCAACAGAAAAAGTGTTCTGTGTATTGAAGTACGTCCAAACTCTTGTTAGAAAATTTCAGAAACACATACCAACAGGAAAGCAAATTTGGACTTGGCTTACGCTTCAAGAAAAAGGTTGTTTAAGGATCTGGATGACCGGCAGTTTAAGAAGAGGTGGTAAACCAAGTTTGGGAAACAGTCTGAGTTATATGTAATAACTTTGGAACACTATAAAATTACCACCCCACAGAATCTTTCATTTGAAATTTGTTGAATAAAACATTTTATGTTGAAAATAAACGCTATTATTAGGTATCATTTCTCCTGACCATATAGACTACTCTCTTTCAACGTTGGGATTGGGACTTCATGGGGGTCACCTGGAATTCAAATGAGGCCGACTGAAATTTCTAATAATTGATAAAATGAAACAAACAAGCAAACAAAAAGTACTAATAAAAAATATATGGTGATTTGAGTGAGACAATCACAATACATAAAAGACAAACTGAGTCTGAAACTGAAGCACTGTGGTACTGTTTATCTGTCAAATGTTCACTGTTGTTGGTTTCGAATGCTGCAACTCTTTCATAATTCATAGTTTGAATTATTGTTTGTATCAGTTTTAATTTGTATCAGTATTAATTTTCAACCTTGTAAATACAAGGTGGACTGACTGTACCTATTCTGACCAAAGAAAATAAGATTCTCACTTTGTGCAGTAATCTACACCTGGCTTAATATACATTATAATAATATACATTATATAGACTAAATATCATCTAAAATTAATGTTTATTTCCAACATAGTATAGCGATTTTGAATGTCTGGGGTTGCCAGAAATTTGTGATGTTAAAAAAGGTTCATTGGCATAGACATGCTGTTAACATTAGGCTGCTGATAACACTATAATTTTACAATACCTGTCATAACAACAAATATCTGTTCAGCGAGCTTGAATAAATCAAACCCATTTAAGCTTTTACACCAAACCAGCAAAACCAGAAATGTACACAACTCATACCGGAAATGTATTGTTTGGTATCTGTAGGTCTGTTTGACTTGCTTTTACAGTCCAACTGTCATTTGTAGAAAATTACAGGTGACATAGGATGACAACATTTCCACTCTTTAACTGGTGAGTAGTGCTTATTTAACCATGATTTTCAAATTTCATGGAAGTATTGCTGAAAACTTACAAGCCTTAACCTTAGAGGATACATCAGTCTAAGATAATCTAGGTATGTTATTATTAGTTATAGAACATATTGAAAGATGTTGTTTCTTTATTGAATCCATGCACCATTAATCTATTCTGTCCCTTCATCTACCACTCTGTAAATGTTTAATACATTTAAATGGCTCAATGAAATCTGTGTTTGACAGTTTTATGGTCCAGACTCAACACCATCACACACTGTACAGTTATTTTAAAGGATTTAGAGAGAATACTGACATCTTACTCACATTTGTATTGTTCAAACGAGTTCTCGTAGTAGCTGTACGTTATTCCATCAGAGGCGGGGGACACAACGTCTCCCATCACAGCAGACACAGAAACGGAATAGCTATCATCTGGATCTGAGAAACTGGACAAGTCAGCATGAAGCATTGGCGAGTTCACCCAGAGTTCAACAGCTTGGCTAAAAACAGACAAAAGAGGAGAAAAATTATTCTATTTCTATCATTTTTTACATCTGTAAAAGTGTGCCCTCATTTCTATAAAGGACCCTCTCAAACAAATCAACTTATTGTGGGGTTTCATACATAAACACAAACTGACCTAGATAGTGCGGACACTACTACTTTGAATTTAAGCTCTGGTGTGAGTTGATCATAATTCCATCGTAGAACATTGTGGAAGTTGTGGCATTGCCAGGTCACGTTTGTCGGTGTCAGAACTGCGAAAAGAGGCACACATCAAACAGCAATTAATGCATAATGAACGATTACATTTTTACACAACACATTTGTAATCCACTGCATAAAACTACAAAACACAGATGTTGAAAAGGCAATTGCATAAATGGAGATCTGGGAGATTTCTTGAGGCTTCCATCTAGTTTCATTCAACCACCACACTGCCATTTGCCTGTTATGGATGCTGGGTTTTAGATAATATCACGGCTGTCCACTAGAGGGCGATGCACGACAAGGGAAAAAATCATTCAAGCTTTGATTCTTATTGTCTCTTAAGTCTTTATTTTACATGAACTCATCCCACGAAATATTTAATTCCAGAAATATAAATAGAATAACAAAAGGGAGAATTTCGGCAAAGGATGGGGCATGAATTAAAAGAGGTTTTCTTATATAGTAGTGGAACAAATTTTCAACCACTCTTGTTTTCTTCAATTTCTTGTTCGTTTTAATGCCTGGTACAATTAAAGGTATAATTTGTTTGGACAAATATAATGATAATAGCAAAAATTACTCATAAGAGTTGACGGAGCTGATATTTAGCCATTTTCCATGTTGTCTTGATAACAACCAAAATCACGTCAGCTTTTACATCAATAGATATGGCATTGTATTGACAAAAACAGTGCTTTTAGGCATTCCCATGTTTTCTGTCTGTTTTAGTCACATGATAAGCACAGGCGTTAGTTCTTGATTGCATAGCTATTGTTTTTGATGACGTTTAATGGTCTAAGAATTTTTGACACGACTGTATATTGAACTAATATCTCACAAAACAAACATTTCTCATTCACTGATGCATGTCATTGATAGTGGATTAAAGACATAAAAATGAATGATGCTGCACTTCCTCAAATCAAACGCAGAAAAGCAAACATGTCAAAGTGAACACTGCTGATGGCTGAACACTGCTTTCTGTCTTCTGCCCCTTTTCTAAAGGATCCTTACATTAGGCCCTTATTTAATTTTCGAGCTGATTGCAGACATGATATTGAGATTAAATTACATTTTACCGTCCCATAACCGCTTTCACTGGCCTGATATCTGAGTTCTGCTACAGGATGCAGTTTTGATTCTCAGGATTTCAGTTACTGTCTCTAAATACCACAAACACACACAGAAGCACATACCTTGCATTTCCTGCTAACATTAGAATCAAAGACAAATATTTGAAAAAGCCAAACAATCAATATGCTTCAATACTTCTATGGATGGATTATTTTCATATTTACTAATGTATTATGAATGGCGGTAACATTGGAGAGGTATTGTGTAGATTTCTGTCAAATATATACTCTCTCAGGGTTGATGTTAACTTAACCAGGTACCAAACAAAAACCATTTCCAAGACAAAAATCAGACAAAAAAAGTACAAGAAAAATCATCTAATACTGAATCTGCCTTAAGTAGAAAAATTAAATTAAGCTAATACTTTGGATCCTTACAGTGTGAAGGTAAAACCCTGAAATACTGTTTGCACTAAAGGTTTTTTTTTTCAGGTTTAGTTGTGAAGAAAAAGCACGTTTTCGCAGAAGGTTTAGTCACATGTGATCAAAAAGATTAAGAGAACAAAAACACAAAAAAATTGCTTTCATTTCCTCTACATGAAGCTGAAATTACATGACAACAGTCCACCCACACCTCAAAACAGACTTCAGGATGAAAAAGTGGAGGAGGAATCACAGAAGACAGCCCACATCGAGTAAAAAAAAGTGAAAACTGCAACAGGAATGCTGGTTAATGAGGGATGTCACCACACACTTACATATACTTAACCACATCTCATTTCCATTTTATAGTCAGTTTTATCATCTAGCACTCTCAATGGATGGTTCTGACCACTTGGATTATTTTACTTCATAGCCAAATCTAATTCATATTTAGTGGCATTTTGTGACCTGATTTTTCAAATCTCTCTTACAGATAATAACTTGCAAACTCTGAACAGTGTTTCTTTAAACAGTAGAAAAATTGGTTTCAGTGGGGAAGGATTTTATAGTCGAGCAGCAGCAAAACAGCCCCCAAAAAAAGGCAGACAAGCACTTTTGCCTACGCTGCAATCTCTTTCTGAAGCAGGAAGAGAAAGCCGATTATCAAAATAAAAAGGAGGTCAGTGGTTATATGCACTACCCTTCACACACTGAATGAGAAACATTTGTCCTCACCATGTTTTACAGAAGAACTATGTGCAATCAAGACGCAAAACAGCAGTCCATCAGAGAAATAATTAATCTTCAAAAAGGGAAAAGAAGTGTTTAACCACCAGAGAACAGTGTATTAAAAACATCCTTTATAAATGCATTTCGCGGTCATAATACAATACACCATTGAATGAAACAATGCCCATTCCGTTTCTAGTAGGATCTCTAGGTTTGTCCGGAAGTCTCATACTACATAGCCAAAAAAAAGACCAAAAAAGACCAAAGAAAACCAAAAAAAATTTCACACACACTCTACTATTTAATTGAATTACTTTTAGATTTGACTACAGCACTCATTTGTCACGTCATAATTTTGACAAGTTTCAGTCACAACATTTATCAATTTTTCACCATGATCTATAAGTATTAAAGGGAAACAATGTTTTTTTTGTATGTCAGACCTTATTTCTGAATTAAAATACATCACTCTACTCACCCATATCACTTTTTTTTGCATATGGTGCACTTCCAAAGATATTGTGTCACTTGATATCCACTCAACGACAGCCATGGGGGCAAGCTAATGTGGGCATTAAATGAGTTGTTCACAATTTTAATATTGTGCTACAGTTATATCAATTTCAATCGTGTCATGTTTCAGACCTAAAACTACTTGTCCGCAATAATTAAAATAAAATCAGGAGGCCGGAGAAAGTGTCGTCATCAGTCAGCGCTAGGAGTGTTCGATAAAACGATAACGATATATATCTATCGATAGAGATGGGGAGTTCGATAGACAAAAGAGTTCAAT
>JAPTYR010000008.1:20786835-20797478 GCA_029814505.1 Siphamia roseigaster | reverse complement strand
GGGTGTGATGTGTTTTATAGATTCAGATGCATCCTATGTGCATAAGGGGGCTGGTCATCAATCTCATGTGTCATGTTTCAAATCAGAGCCTAATGAATGGGTCTAAACATCTCCAAAATTAACAAAATAATAAAAAAAAGTTTGTTTATCTAGGCTAATTTAGATTAATTGTCAAGTATAATCAATCAATTATCAACCATGCCAAAATATTTACATGTTCCCTGGTTTCTTGTTTGTTTAGCTTTTCAATTAAAAATAGTGTCTGAATTTTGCACAGTTGGTCTATAGTAAATCCCATTTGCTGTTGTTTTGCCTAAACTTATGGAGAGCCAATTTTTTTACAAGCAGCCTATATTACATTTTTTAATGAGCAGCTAATGGTGTTATTGTTTTGTGTGTATGCCGCACAGCAATAAGGTCCTGGATTCGAACCCAACAGGCGGCTGGGGCCTCCAGGAAGTTTGTGTGATCTTCCTTTGTCAGTCTCTCTGGGGGCTCCAGCTTCCTCCCACAGTCCAAATACATGTAGGTTAATAGGTTAATTGGTAACTCTAAATCGCCCGTAGATGTGAAGTTGTATGGTTGTTTGTCTTTATGAGTCAGCACTGAGATGGACTGATGTCCAGTCTGGGGCAAACCCTCACCAATGTCAGCTGGGACCAGCTCTAGGATAAGCAGTTTTTGATAATTACCTCAGTACTGCTTTGGCTGAGATGAGTTTGAGTAAAAGGTCGCTCTAAAAACATCATGATACTGTTGGAGGGAGGATAAAAAAAATATACTGATCCAGGGTCATCGCTGGGAAACAAACTTTTGTGACTCAAGTTGTTGGTTCTATTTTTATTGTTAATTTGTATATTTATTCTTTTAATAAGGACTGTCACTGTTCCTGTTGTGCACTGAGCCACTGCATCATAACTACATTTTGATGCAAATCTTAATCAAATTTATATAGCTTCAAATCATAACATAAGCTATCTCATGCCACTTTACATATAGAGTCAGTTGAAACCAGACTCTAATTTACAGAAACCCAACAGCAATGACACATAAAGTATGTCTATGTCTTGGTCAATTAACCTATATTTCTACAACACAAATTAGATAAATCTGTCTTTTGGAGCTCTTTTCTCTTCCTTGTGAACTCTTCCACCTCACATTCTCTGTGCTTAAAGCAGCAGAATACTTTTGTATCTGTTTTTGTGAAAGCTAATCCTCCACACACACACTAGGTCTCCAGTCATGAGTTACAAGATCTGATATTATAAAGAGAGCCCAGCTTGAGTTGTTTTTTCAGCATGTTCCAATAAAACAGAATGAGAAGAAGTTAAACACAATCTAAAGTTGATTTACTCTGAAGCATCTGATGAGTTAGGTTACAAGACTGGAAAAGAAAAACTTCAAAGATGTAGACTTCTCAAAATGTAAATACTTAGATGTCATCTATCATTATAATAATCCCAACAAGAAGCACTCGGAGAGCACAGACCTCCGCCAAGTGTGCGCATGTGGGATTTGAACCTGAGATCTCCTGTTTACTAGACGAGCGCTTAACCAACTGAGCCACAGCACCACAAGGATACATCCAGTTTTTTCATTATATACATTTCAGATGAAAATCATATGAATTTTTAAAATCACTCCCATTATAAGTAAATGGGGAAATCTGGATTTTTTGATATTTTTTTGTATCCAGATGGCTATCCGGGTCACTTCCAAAATGTAGTGGGTTCTTCCATTGACCAATACCTATCCTCATTTTTTTTTTCATGGAAATCCATCAAGTAGTTTTTGAGTAATCCTGCTAACAGACAGACAGACCCAAAAACAATACCGCCTTGGCGGAGGTAATTAATATTAAACAAACTAAAATTGTCTTCGCTCATTTGTGAGAAAATATTGCCAGACTAAAAATAGATTGTGCCGTGTATTGTGAGAAGCTAATATTTTTCACTTGTCAAATGGGCTTATTTTTCTGTTTTTCTATGATTCGAGTTTGTTTTTAAGTTAGATGTGGGTTTGTTTGACTGGATAGATACTCAAAATTTTAATTAAAATATTGTAAGAAAAAATTCCAAACTAATTAATTAGTGAACAAAATAGGCTCATTTGTGAGAAAGTATACCTTGTGTTCTGTTATGCACAATTTAAAAAAATACATATATTTTTTTGCACTGGAACATGGTGCAACAGTTATTGTGGTCGACGTTTCTCAATAATCAACTGTCACTTCAGAAACCCTTCCATTGCCGTGCAGCACATTACTCAAATTTACAGAATTCGACTGAACATTTCTCAATCAAATATCACAACTTGCGCAAACCACAAGCCCACATGCAGCTTCCTGACTGTAAGGTGCTGCTGCCTAACACTGCAGCCCACAGACTTCAGACTTTCAGACTTTTGGCTGGTAAAAAACAAAACTAAACCAAAAAAAAAAAAAAAAAAACCTTGAGTGTGGCACAACTAATGGATATAGCCTGTTTTTAGAGCATGCGGCTCCGTTCATAGACTGATTATATTCTGGACTGTGTTGACAGCTGCTGAATTGCTCTCACCTGTTGTGTTTTGCTCTCGAGCTGAACAAGTCCCCCAACAGGATCTGTTGACACTCACACAAGGCACCGTGTCATTCAGCTGATTGATAAAGCGGGAACGGTTGTGTGTTTTTTAAGGTTTGCTGTTGCTGTGTGTATGCCCTGGTGTGCTATTAAATAACATGAAGTATTACTGTTTGATTCATATGTCAGCCGCAGAACATCGAGTGTATTATTTTTGTTTTGAGTGGACTGAACTGGAATATTTCATGGTTTGTTTCTCTGTCTGCCATCAGTAGATTGCATCAAAGTACAGTCACTAATTCAGTCGAGATACAGTAAAATGTGGTTTTTGGCTGCAGGGTGAATGCTATTTACTGTTGCTCTACATTATTCAAATGGCCTGCTTTTCTGAAGGCAGGAACAGCAGTCAGTTTTTCATTGCATGGAAAGCCGGTTACAACCACCCGCCACCACTTGACAGCTGAAGACAGCTCATTATAAGAAGACCGAAAACCCATGTTTGATGTTTCTACTTAGTGAGAGAGGCACAGCTATATCAAGCTATCCCTCGCAGGCTTTTCCTTTATAAGGAAATACTGTCTCCAACTGGTTGGGATTTGATATGCCTGTAGTTACAGATGATGTGAGAACTGAATATGGGTAATTGTATAGACAAAAAAAAAAAGAAGCTGAAAAACCACCTTATGCTCATGTGTTAATATATGCTTTTGGAATATAAAGGAAACACAAATAAGCTTTGGAATTCCACCACGAACATGTCAATAAACTTGAATCCACTCTTCAGTCACAACAACACCCGACGGTGCTCACAAATGCAGGATTTACTGCAGTGTGATTGTTTTGAGTTTTATTAGGTTGTATAGGCGTACTTTAACTTCACCCACTCACTTCGTATAAACACACCGCAAACAGAAATATGCCAATATATGGGATCAAGTGAATGTTATGTTAATCTGGAGGCAAAAATGTGTACATGCAGACAGATGTCCGCTAAATTGGAGATAACCAAAGTAAACATCGGAGCCCAACTTTGTTTCTGCATGTACACATCTGTCCTCCAGATTTCAGTGTTTCTGTAATAGCCGTCTTCCAGCGCACCGCTCCACTCTGTTGGTAACAAGCACTTCAGCCATTAGCCCTTCAAATGGAAACACATTTAAGCAACTCTGCCTCTTTCCTCCTCCATATAACTTGTAGTTCTTCCAGTATGAGAGTTATTAAGAAAGGGCCAAGTCTATCTGCGGAGAAAAACACACGAGAGTTAGAAAGTAAACAAACTGAACAGACTCTGTACACACAAAAACAGCAGTTGAGTTCATATCTCTTAACACCTCGCCGTTATTGAGTTGTTTATAAGCAGTTTGTGTGTCAAAGAGGAAACTATCAGCTGCCTTTTAAACCTTCATTATCTGTGTCTGTAGCAAATTCCTTTTTTCTTCTTTTTTTTTTTTACACTTTAAAGTATAATAGTAGTTAATGAACCTTAATATAATAATAAAAAAAAAAAGAAATCAAAACAATCACAGTACATATGAGAAGCCTCGTTCAATAAATGTTTATCAAAACATCTAAAAACATCTACATCCTCGTTGACATTGATTTAAATGCTGCTGTAAATTCAATTCAGCAATCATCCGCATCATCCATATTCATGCAGCTGTTAATTTACTTACACTAATGTGCACCCGCAGTCATATTGCTGCTTGACGCTCACACCAATTTGGCTGATAAATGAGGACATTCTGTTGTTTGTCCTGTTTGAACTTTGATTTTGACCCTGATGATCTGCATTTTGAGATTGTAACATGCTTTTGTGCTGTCCTCCCCTTTCAGCACGAAGTAATCGCAGTATCTGAGAAGGTGATTGTTCGGTTGGAGGACTTGGTGAAGTGGACGGTACTAGACTCCTCAGGATGGACCCACGGGCTGAAGGCCGAGCCCCTCAAACCCTCAGTACTGCGGGAGTTGGGGACCAACGGGAGGCGGGAGGCCCTTCACCGCTACAGAGAGAGCACCTTGACCAGCGGGCTGAACTTCAAGGATGTGCAGAGGGAGAGGGCACAGCTAGGTAAGCACCCATTGAATATTCAGGAGAGTTTTTTTTTTGCACCACTGCTTCCACTTCAAAAAAAAAAAAAAAGCTGCTGCAGTGTTTACAATTTTCTCGGCTGCTTTGTTGAATGTTTATGTATTTGTGTCCTGTCTCTGCCATAAATCAGCTTATGTTTATTGTCCTTTGGTTGGTTTAACAAGTGTTGTCTTGACTGCAGTAATTCATCAGCATGTAGTTGGAATTCCTCCCATTATAATGAGTTGAGAATCACACTAATAGAGGCAGGCTAGAGGTAATGGTGGCTTGTTTACTAATGCATTACAATCCTATAGTAATATAGCTCTGTTTTCTGAATGTGACAACAAAGGCAGCATTGCAAAAACCCCATATTTCAACTGGTAAATAATTGAGTCACATAAAGCTGCGGCCCACACTACCTTTAGCGCCGTCTTATCCATCAGTTCGGATCATAATTGGCTGTGTATTGTTGCCACTTTAAGGATCATTGCTGTGTGTCTCTAAATGATTGTCTGGTGTATTCCTCACATGCACGCTGCCACTAAGTGTCAGTGAATGTTTGATTCTCGCAGTTGGGCTCTGGGGGTCTCACTATGGTATTAACCATGAATCAGTCCCAGCATAAAGCTGATGTCTCTGCGGATGACTCATCCAATGCAAATAGGAAACTCTGGCATTTGAGCCTAATAATCAGAAAGAACATAATGTTCCCTTTGAAGCTCTTTCCCATTTATTTCTCCCCCATAGCTGTGATGTAATGGCTAATGCATATTATAATGTAGCTTAGTAGACATGTTAAAAAAAAAATACTTCTCACAATTACAGCACGCTTTGTCAGGTTATAAGTATATGTCCTGGTGATTTGGAGCAGTATTTTAGCTTTGATTTATTCATATTTTAATGAAGGCTTTGTAGAAGTGAAACATGCAATAGGCTTAAAATATCAGCTGTTTTCCTGCAGAAAGAGGTAGTTTAAGTTTATTGATGAGTCTCGTACTGTTAGCTGCAGGATTTTCCAGGAAGACGGCGTGTTTTAGTGTGATGCTGTAATGCCCTTGATTACTTGACATTGCTACAATCTCATACACAAAGAGGACACGGGGATCAATAAAGGATGCTTTGTTGTTATTCTAGTAATCGATACAGTTTGATTGTGCTTGTGTGTGATCACCCGCTTTCATAAATGGATGCGTCAGGCTGCGTCTTAAATGATATTACATTCTGTATTATTGCTTTTTACAAATGCAATGCGTCGTCCAGGTTTTATAGATTTATCTGCTGTCAGTGTAATAACCTGGAGACAACACTATTGTTAACTGAGGTGTCGGTTCATGTGTGCGCGTGTGCATGCGTGAGCGTGTGCGTGCGTGTGTTGCTAATGAGCAGAGCTGCCGTTAATGACTCCATCAGGCTGTTTCTAAATGCACTTGTCACTCCGATGGGACACTCCGCCAGAGAATCTGCCCACTCAGCAGAACCGGCTCAGAGTCTGGCAGGGCACCAGAGACACACACGCACATTCTGACACACATAGGCGGGCACACACACACACACACACACATACTTGGGCACAATTACCGCACACTACAATCAGTGGTGTGCACTCAGTTGTGCATTTGTTTGTTTGTTCACTACGTCTTTTGGCGTGTGTCAATTGTTGATGGTCTAACAATATGAGAGGGAGAGATCACTTATTCATCAAGGCA
Organism: Siphamia roseigaster; assembly: GCA_029814505.1. Taxonomy (NCBI): domain Eukaryota; kingdom Metazoa; phylum Chordata; class Actinopteri; order Kurtiformes; family Apogonidae; genus Siphamia; species Siphamia roseigaster. The sequence continues at coordinate 20,791,140 of JAPTYR010000008.1, read as the reverse complement.
ATGTATGTTACTCTGAGCAAGGGTTTGCATAAAAATATGAAATATGCTACTGCAATGCTGCTGACTGCTGAAATGAAATATTCATAACACAGCAGCAGATGAAATGTAAAAGTACCCTCAAAGCATCCTGTGGCTGAATGTCCATAATTCTGTGTAATGTGATCACTGTTTGATTAGTCAGACTTTTTTTTATGACACAGTTATACCTTCTTTTTCCTGGATTGTATTTGTAAACAGAATAACCTGAAGTAGCTGCTGGCTGTATTACCTGAATGATGTATTTTCTGATTGTTATTCTAAGGCAGATCTGTAACTATGTCAGAGGAATTGGATTGTTCCCCATAACAGGATACTGCAGTAATACCACAAGCAGCACTGAAAACCATTGTGAGCTAAAGAGCAATAAAGTGTGCCATTGTTATTGAGGGAAACTGCTTTTTTTCCCCTCTTTTTAAGTGCATATCCTAACTTTTCCTGGCGTCATGCCAATGTGAATTAAGAGCAATTTTGGATTCATTTCACAGGCAACGTATGAAAAAGTACCCCACAAGACAAATGTGTCTCAAATAACAGAATGACACTTGTACCATATCGTTCTTGATCTGAATTTTGCTTCAGCGAAGGAACAAAGCTCCTTTTTCTCCCCAGAAAGAAACCAGGGCTGAAACCAAAGTGGCCTGTGCAAAGTGAAGTAATTAATTAGAGAAACATGTGACCTTCACTACCGCACTGCCGCGTGGACAGCTGTGATTCTCAAAAACCTGTGAGGCAGAGAAATGATTGGTATCATAAGTCAAATTCCAGCCTCAGCCAAGCTTTGAAATGCAAGGTTTTAAGAATGTAGCTGACCGGACATGAAAGAGGCTCCAGTATGATGCAACTTTCCTTTAGTCCTGAAAAAGACTCTGAAACTTCTATCAGATGCTGACTGTCAGTGATGTGATTCAACATGACTTTACCATTCAACAATACTGTTAACATGCAGATTTCTTTTCTGTCTCATGAGGAAATTTTCCATTTACTTATGTGTGGTCTTTTTTACTGAGTTGGTTCCACAAAAGGATGATGTCACGTCCTTTCCTACAAAACTCTCTTTTTAACAAAGTACAGGAGAAGTCGGACTCTAATCTGATAACCGTAACAACTTTCTTATTTACAACTTTGGAGAAACCACTCCTGAAATGTAATCAAGAAGCTGGACAGTTGCCAGCCATCAAACAAATCAAATCTGTTTGTATTTTGACTAAAAGGACCTTACAGCGATAGTGAAAGACTGGTAGTCAGCATGTCAAAATATGTGGAAGCTGTGACTGAGAATCAGGGCTATTCCACTAAATATTGATTTCTGATGTCTTCCTAAGTTAAAATATTGATATATTATTCAATAAAAAATTATATGTCTGTATAGTTTTGCCTCATCTGAAAATGTAGAATTTTGTCATTTTTAACCAGTTGTCATTTTCTAGAAATACATGCTCTAATTATCAATGTTTTTTTGATATATTTAGAATATTTCTAATTGAAATAAAATGTATATTCTTCAGAGCTTTTAAAGCCCACAATAAGCATTTCCTGAGCTTTCAGTCGTATCATATTGTCTTCATCAGTTACCTTGGAGATGAATATGTTAACCCTGCAGTGCGTCAGCAGATCAATCCCTGTGAAAACTGAGCCAGTCCCTGTTGTTGATGACTTTGTGCAATAATAGAAAAGTCAAGCAAAATCTAGCAATGTTGAATGTTGAGTGGAAAATGTTTTTGTGTTCGTCCCAAGGCCAAAGATTAACGTCACTGTTAAGTTTTAAACAATCTGGAACTTTAAACTGCCAAAGTGTACCTGTGATGCTCAAGCAACAATTGGTCTAGTTCACTGTTGAAGTGATACTTAAATGTTTACTAAAATAATCCCATCGTCAGAAAACATACTGATCAGTCATTTAACATCCACATATCACACAGACCATGAAAACTGTATTGAAGACATGAAAAAAGTAACTGAACAATGTACGTTCTTTGCGAATGTTTAGCCCAGATAATAATAGATGTCCTCGGACTTGATGCAGAACATTGTATTTTGCAGCGCTTACATAATCCATAATGTAATTCACTTAATCAGGTAATACAAACTGTCCACTAAGTTTATCTTGTATTGGAGTGAGCATTAGAGCTTCTTTTTACAGTTCAATCCACCAGGGATGGCTTGCCAGGGAAGTTTACATTCTGCCCCTCTATCTCTCCCCAGAGAACTGGCCTGATTCTTGTTTTTTTTTTTTTTTTTTTTTTTTTTCTCATTGCTGCCTGCCGAAATTGGTTTCTGGTCGTATACTACGAGGCCGAGCAGTGAAGAGCTGTATCTGCTGATGCAGTTTGTTGGCTTGTGCAGGTAGAAACATAGAGCTGTGGGGGGAAAATAATAAAAAAAAAAAAAAAAGTAACAAAAAGGATGGTTCTCGCTCACAAAATGGCTCAATAGGCTTTCTGTCTTGTGTTTCTTCAATTCTTGGCTTCAGTGGGGAAGCCAGAGCAGAGATGATGAGGAGGATTACACAAGGTCATAGCTTGTGACTCCTGCATTCAAAGAGCATGGATGCTGTGCCTAAGCACTGGCTTCACCTATCATGTTTATCCAGTCTTTCCATCGCTGCTGTGAAGATCATGACTCTCTGAGAAAACATTCAGAAAGTAAAAAAGTAGCCCTGCCAGCAGAAAAAATATACAGCGGATAGCACCAACTTCCCCTCAAATCGCCTTTTGCCTTCATTGTGTAATAGGCTACATCACACTTTTACAATTTAAATCAGACTATTGCTGTGGGTTTATTATTCTTATTTTGCATATAAGCATATATACACTGATATTCACCTGTGTTCTGTTTGACAAGTGATGGTGAATGATGTTTATCTGTTATATAAAAAGTTTCCTGATAACTTGACACATTCAGCCACAGCATCTGCAGTTATGTGGTTAAATCACCAGTGACCTGCATTGACGGCATGTGCCTCTTATGATAAATGGTTAATTTAAGTCAAATCGATTCCTGCAAACTATGATTTTGCCTGCTAGCTTCTGCCATGCTAGTGGAAAACAACTGAGGACTGATATATTACCGCTTTTCTTAAATTTTGGACTGACGTTTTCTGTTTTGTCTTCGTCTTCTAGTATTTATCTCTATTATTTGTCTCTATAATGTATAAAGTTCTATTTGGTGGAGATACTGGAGATTTAATGTACTGATAATGCAAAGACATTTCACCCTCTAGCCCTCAACAGTGTTTGTCTATCTGTCTACAGTCCTATTCTCTCAGGGCTGGGTTGGCCTCTGAATCTCTGGTCATTTGTAACAATTTTCGTGGATATCTATGACTGAGTGACGTGCAAATCTCTCATGTTTTTAATGTGTCAAGTAAAAATTCAAACACAAACGTTCTATTGTATTTCAGAAAACACAGAGGCTCTGTGATAGAGATTTCCTGATCAGGCTTTTTTGAGTCCTTTGATTTTGAGTGATCGGCTGCTACTGAGCCCCGATCCGATCCATCTATAGTACATTAAAAATATGGAGAATGACTAAACGGATCCAGAATATCCCTTTGATTTATACACCTTTTTGTTTATTTAATGCTTGGAAATGTGGTATTTCTGTGAGGTAGCTTGAACAATCAAGTAATAAAACATTACACAATGCGTTGCTTGCTTCTGTTTGGAGTTGAGACCAATGGCAGTTTGGTTGAGACGGTCTCACTCTGAATGACTACAACACAGTAATAAATACCAAGCTGTTATTGTTAACATTTGTTTTTGAAATATTATAGATCTGACAAATAAATATTTATATTTAAATATATCTATTATTTCTGGAACATAATAACAGTTTCTGATCGAAATCACGTGATTGGCCCCGATTCCTGATCACGTCATCGGATCGAGACAAACTTTTTCCTATCCGATCTTCTTTTTTCTGTAATTTTCAAACCACAAAGTTGTTTCAGGAAATGTCTACATCCACACAAAACCACTGAAAATGATGTAGGGTACGACTGTAGGTTATTCATATTTCATGTTCATAATTGTTTTTTTTTCCAAAAAACGGCAATCAAACATCACTCGTCTTGACATTTTCATGTATTGATATTTTATTCTCTCGCCCTCATGTGCCCCAGAAGTGCTAAATCAGTGCTAATATCACTAAATAAAAATGTCAAGACGAGTGATGTTTGATTGCCATTTTTTGAAAAAACGATTATGAACATTTTTTTTCATTTTGTATTAAAACGGAATAATGAAATAACAACCCATTTTCCCATTT
>JAPTYR010000008.1:20749696-20760932 GCA_029814505.1 Siphamia roseigaster | reverse complement strand
CTTTTATACTTTTACTTGAGTAAAAGCTGGAGTTGATACTTCAACTTTTGCAGAAGTCTTTTTAAAACCTAGTATCTATACTTCTACCTGAGTAATGAATGTGAATACTTTTGACACCTCTGTTCTCTTGTTTTCACAGGCCAGGAAGAGGACGGGCGCAAAGTTTTGGTTCTCAGTTACCCCCAGTATTGTCGCTACCGCTCAGTTTTGGTGCGGCTGAGGGAGCAGCCTTCGTCACTGCTAATAGACCACACGGTGCTAGCATTGGGCGGCATCGCGGCGCTGGGCGGGGCGACGAGGATCCTGTACTGCCGGGACACCTTCGATAACCCCACCCTCCTGAAATATGAGTGCATCTGCGATGAGTTTGGTGAGTGCGATTCGACTCATGTGATCCCACCAAATTCCTCAATAGTGTAATAGAGACATTAGTCCACCATACAATTCACACCAGAGCTTCAGTGATGTCATACCGGCGACCCTGACCCGCTTTTAGCAGAAAATGGACAGTGTTTGCACTTTCTAGGCCAAGCAACACAGTTCTGCAGTGTAAAGTCCCCCTTTATTTTTCATAAACAAAACAAAACAAAACATAATTTTCATGTTTTTGTTAATGTTCTGTTATTATCATCCTCTGCATCAAAGCGATCATGGGTTAATGGGAAAAAAAAAATCTCATTCAGAAGCACCCAAACACAATACACTCAGCACAAAACACAAAAGGGTTTTATAACACCCAGAGCAGGCGCATATTAAGTGAGCGCCTGAGTATTTACAGCAGGAAGGTGTATGTGAGGATCGACTTAAAATAAACCACAGCGCCGGAGTTTTAACACAATGAGGCAATGTGTCACAGAGTGCGAGGCTCATTTATGTGTTTTAAGTAGTTTTTCTACAACAGGGGAAGTCTAGAGTCGGACAAAGTAATAAAGTATGTGAGGCTATTGTTAGTATTAATGCCTTGTTGTTTTTGGTATTTTTACTGGTGTATGCTGACAAAAATAAAAAAGGCAAAATACATGATACCCGTACAGCGAGACTAAAAAAAAATAAAAAATGCAGAAATTGAAGTCGTAGAGCTGCAGAAATATGTGGAAGTAGAAGTACCGATTCAACTTGGGTGCAAAAGTACAGGCTGTGGAATATGTTTCAAGAGAAAAAGTAACAAGTAGGTCTTTGAAGGACATTCCTGCCAGCTGTTTCTCTGCAAAGCTACCTGAACCTCATGTCATATTAATGGAGTGCCAGTGCTCTGAAACCCGTCTCACCTCAAATAAAGTAAAAAAACTACACTGAACATAATGAACATTATACTCACTCCAGCGTGCAAATTGGTTTTCAGTGTCGGCAGCAGAACTTGAAGCATTCTAGCGTCTTTCCTCTGTGGTCTCGGTTGCATCTTTTATGCCGTTTCTTGTCTTCTTATGTTCATTGTATGTGATACGCACTGATGGACGTATAAAGGGATTATCTCTTGTATGCATTATTTAGGGTCGAATTGACCGATCGATGATGATGTAAAATTAAATCTAATGGATGGTTCTCATCAAATGCATGAAATTTAAGTAACAGGGGCCACAGTCAGCCCAATTTGACCACAAGAGGGCCAGACCAGTAAAATAAAAGCATAATAACCTATAAATAAATAAATATATAATGACATCTACAAGCTTTTCTTTGTTTTAGTGCAATTCAAAATATTAAATTGTGAACATTTTTACAGTTACAAACTATCTTTTCTCAATAAATATGTAAATAACCTAAATTTCATAAGGGAAAAAAAGTGCAATTTTAACAATATTATGCCTCAACTTATTATTTATACATGTGCTTTATACACGATATTACACAAACATTGGCTAATAGGCAGAATATTGTTAAAATGTTATAGATAAAATAAGAACAGTTTCTACAATATTACATCTCGGCTCATTAACACAATTTACAGATCGCAGTGGAGCTATAAATGCACAAAACATTTAGTAGCAGGCAGAATATTGTTAAAAAAAATGCAAGTAATTTTCATATTTATTCAGATTATTCACATTTTATTGGGAAAGGATAGTTTGTAAATGTAAATATTTTCATAATTGAATGTTATTTTTCTCACATTAAACCATCTTCTTCTAAATTTGCTCATTATTTATAGGTCATGTCGTTATTGTTTTACTTTTGATCATATTGGTGGAATATTAACCAAAATGACTTCGACACCCTTGACTGTTGGAATAGTGCACTTCCTAAACGAGTCTCGCGGCAGGATCGGACCTTTGGCGACCCAGTTTTGGCCCGGGAACCATGTGTTTGACACCCCTGATGCAAGGGGTTTCACGCCTAGAGAGTTGTATTGGAATGAATGGGAGAAGTTTTCAGATAATTAAATCGTTAAGTGAAGTCGGGACACTCTTCTTAGGCACACAGCTGAAGTGTTTGTGCTTTATTAGCGCCCACCGCTGGGAATCAATGCTACACCGTTGTATAAAGTATAGAACTGTAAATATGGATATTATGGTGTCAGTGTTTTCATTTCAGGGGCCATGTTTTGCTTCTTTTTTTCTCTCTCTGAATCAGGATCAGTTGATATGTAGTCCTCTTAGGGCCTCTAATTAAGACCGAAATAGACTCGCTTCATTAATAAATAACTGGGTTTGAGTTAAAGTGAAGCTTTTCAATCTGTTTTTCATTTAGCCTCGGCCCCAAACGGGGTCTCTCTGCCTACCAACACAAAGCGACTGCCATTCAAACACCCTCACCAGTCACACCTATGAAAAGCATTTTGTGGTTCCAGTGAGGAATTTTGAAGTGCTGGAACATGTCTATTTGCCATTCACACAGTGCTTTCCCCGCAGCTCATGAATCCACACATTTTATTAACCCCGAGCTGGGCTAAAACAAAGGAATAATGTGATTCATCTACTCTTTACATTTCCTCTGCTCGGTAGCACCGTGTAGCCCAGCATGCTCTTGTGCAGCATCAATTTTGACATTCATAGTAACGGCTCCTCTGGTCAAAAGTCATTGTTTTTCTTTTCCTGTAAATTTGCCAGTAGGTAATTGCATTTTAAGAGAGCAGCAGAGGTGAGACCAGCAGGGAAAACGGTTTTAGGCATAGGAAAATAAGTTATGAATAGTAACGCTAACATCCTGTGGCTGCTGTTGCTCATTCACTTGGCTCAATAATGCCATTCCTCTGTAAGCCACATTTAAGCTAAAGGTTTATTTTCAGAGCCTTAGGGAGCTCTACTTTTTTTTTTTTTTTTTTGACTATAAGGAACCAGATTTCTAATGTTATTCACATGAAGGTTTACTAGGTTTGGAGCAGGCTTTTATTTCAGCTCGAATTGCCACTCAGAGACTTGTTTGTGATTTGCGTCAAAACAACCAAAGCTAAGTAATTTCCCTCACTCTGCCAAGTGAGTTAAAACCTCTGGGGTGTCTTAAGTTATGGGCAAAAAAAAAAACCCCCACCAAAAAACACATATGAATGTTTGCACACACGCGTAAAGAAACATACACAGCTGCTCCGTAAAGTTAAGAAAAAAAGGGGGACTATAAACGCCATATTAAATCCACCTTTATTAGGATAAATACCAGCTTTTGTGGACACATAAGAAGTAATACTATGCAGCTGTGAAATATAAAAAGTTCCAAACTGACCCAGGGAGCAATTTCAGGACTTTCATCTGTGTTCCCCTCTCTGCTAATTCTGACCTTTTCGGATTCAGCCAAATCTGCCGTGGCAGCTCGTATAGCCGTCCGTCTTGTCTAGGCTAATTCATGAAAGTGTGTCAGGCTACCTCAGGGGGTAGAGAATACGAGAACAGGGGGGGGGGAAAGTGCTATTGCGGAGTTTCAGCAAGCCTGTTGGTACAGTATTGTGTGAAGATCAGATGAAAGCCTAGTTTGGTGAAACGCAGTCTCTTTTTGTTAAGCAGATCATGAGCTTTCAATGATGGGTGTATGTACAGTTCAAGCATGGATTTATTATTGATCGACAGCAGGTATAGGTCTTATTTAATCTCCTTCTCATTGATCTGTATTTTTTTTTTTTTTTTTTTTTTAAACGTGCGCCGTCTGACTCGAGCCTTTTCCTCCTTTATGCATAATCCATGTTTTTTGTCCGTGTCAGCTTTGATGTCCCTGCTTTTAAACCAGCTCGAGCAAAACTGCAGGTTGTGTCAGCTACCAGATCTCTAGTCCTGTGATCCATATTCATGTTCAGCATCATCTGTCACCCCTGCAGCTGCCTTCCTCATGGGGAATGACACAGTTTTTGTTTATAATTATCATGCATTCTTTGCCAGTGTGGGATTGATTATACCCATGCTACTCTGTGTCCCCTGTTTAATTTCTTGCCAAGAGGAACACAGTATTACCCATCCACATTTAGGAAAGGACATAAAAGTTGTGCTCGACACCTCATGGCGTCAGACTTTGGAAAAAAAACAGGGTCTTACATAAGCATATGTATAAACAAAAGTCTTACATACTGTACTGTACTATAATAATATTGGCATTTCTGCGGCTCCTCAGCTATGAGAAAAAGCCAGAAATAGTTTGAGTGGGCCTGGCCTTTGCGGCGCTGAATGACAGATGACAAGGTTTTGCTATTAGCTGTCATGATCCTGTTGAGTATTACTCACATTCATTTGGCAGTCATACTGTGTGCATCTCAAGGAATAGCATAAACATTTGTGGGCTCGATCTCGCGGAAATGTATATTATATACAGCAGTTAAACAAGATGTAAAGTGCAGAGTGTTACAGATTTTTTTTTTTCTTCCTCCTCCTTCCTGACAGCCCCTCATTTGAGTGTCTAAGGAAATATTATGACCAAAATTCTTCCCATATACCCTGATTTTTTTGAAGTTCCCAAACTGCTGACCTTCCCGTCGCCTCCCTTCCTCCACCCCTTCAGAAACCTAACACTCCTTATGTGCACATTGCTTAAATCAACAGTATTTTGAAAGTTAGTGAGGCAATCATTTTTGAGGTAAAGCAGTTGAGAGGAGTCGCCGTTCACCCCCCCCCTTTTTTTTTTCCCTTTCTCTTGCTAATTATATGCTATATCCTCTTGCTTTTTCCCCCCATTTGTCCTATATTCCCCAGGTTCTGCTTGGAACAGAATCTCTATTTTTCATGCACGGCTCTATGTGTTTTGATTGAAATATATCTCACTCAGCGCCGGGTTGATTTTTATTAAAAAGAAACATTTTCTGTGAAATCCTTTGGAATCCTTTTTTGTAATCCCCTAGGGCGGGAGGAGTATAAAAACTATTTATTGCTTCAATATATTAACATTGTCCAGATGCACTGATCATAAACAGAATTTTACAGGCTATTTTTGTAACACAGGGTGCGTGCATCTGTGGCTGAGTTTGGGTTTGCAGTCTGTATTTATGAGATTGTTTCTGCGTGTCTGACTTCATGCATCTGTGTTTGAGGGGAGAAAAAAAAAAATCATCTTTGGTCATTTTCGTTCTCGCCGAAACTAATACTGTTATATTAAAAATGAAAGAAGGGAAAATCAAAAAAAAAAGCAGCAAACCTGATAATATCTACACCACATGATAATATCTTTAAAAACACGCAGTCCTGCTGGCTTGATTGGGTTGGGTCACCAGATGAACACACAGTGTGATGTCATTGTTTCCACAACTTGAACCACTTTCTCACTCGTTCTTTAAACATGAAATCTGATTAGATGAAATATGCATACGCCAATACGGTCCCATGACAGCCCCGTCTGTTAATGTAATAGGCAAATTGCTTGCTAAGCTCATGTTTTCCCATCTCCTCTGCAGATTTGTCTTAACCACCGGCCTATGAATTTTTCATCGTCCATATGTCATGGTATACAGAGGCCATAGAGGAGGAATTTAGAGGAGAAAAAGAGCACATGTTGTAACCGTACAGTCGCATTTCATAATCAGGAAATGTGACTGTATTTAAATCCAGTAAAAAGCAGCTTATAGCTCATTGTCCTTACATATGCGTATAATACACTTTCATGAGAAACAAAAGATGCATAATTGAAGCATATGCACACACCAATAACATACAACTGGCAGATGTGTTTTATTTATTGCTCCACTTTTCATTGTATGCACAGGCAAGGACTGCAGCTGCATATTATAACTACACCAAAAGTGCTTTCTTCCTGTGGCATCAGCAGCATTAGCATGAAGTCTGGACGGTGTAAGGCACAATTTCCTGATTATCCCTATTATGTCATCAGCAACACACAGTGCTACACATATTGCTTTTCGATGTTGTTTATCTATATTTAGCAAGCAGCACAGGAAGATAAATAAGTTGTTGCTGTGTGCCAGGAGCTTTCCAGAGGTTTTGACCTGTTATTTACAGGGCAGAGGTTTTTCAGAAGGCTAATAGGTAAAAAGTAAATATGGTCCTTTTGGATTTTCAATGTTTTGGCTCGTGTAGAACTGCCACGATGGTCAAGTATGGGTAGTTAAATTGTAGTTTCTTAAGTTGCCAGCACCAATGTAGTAGAAGTTTATTAAGAGTTTAAATACACACATATACCTGCAGAAGAATAGACATTATTGGTGTAGAATTGATATGGAACACGGAAAATCAGTTATTCCTTTCTGGTGTTTGTTGATGAAAAGATTATTGGTGATTATTGAAATATCAACAAAATCTAAATGAACCAGCACGGCACTAGAAAAACATGGCGCAGCATGGTCGTAACAGTGGAAAATGATGTAGAAATAATGACATAATGTGTTATTTCTATTATCTTCACCCCATTTTCCTCAATCACAATACAGTGATTATGTAATTGTAATTATGACTTGCTTAATCACATGTACATGACTGCTGTTCATTTGTCAAAGCACAACAACACCGTCTACACTGATTCGTGCAAAGATTTAATAACAACATTTAATATTTCAGGACAAGCTGTGGGATGAATTTAATTAGAATTTTCCTTTCGTTCATTCCCATCCCGCCTGTGTCTCTTGGACCCAAACCCTGTCATTCCTTCAGACAAAGAATCTCTTAAACCAGGTCATGGATAGATAGTCTAGTTTTTGGGGGTTTTTTTCTCTTAAAATGAATAAATACATTTCTAAAACAGCCAGGATAAGATACTGCCTGTTTATCTTGGGCTGCACAGACGATACTTTAGTAAGATCAACTCCGTCCTGTCTCTTTTTAGTATTTGTTGACATTAAAAATAAATTCCTGCACAACAAGTAGAGATTAAGTTACCCTTATTTATATTGCAGCATTATCATTCCGTCCTGCTGAGAGCTATTGTTGTCAAAACTCTCCGCGTTGATGCATTTAAGGAGTCACTGCTTACATTAAGTTGTTATAAAGCAACATTAAAATGCAAATAATGACTCCACTCATGGCTGTGTTCTCGGTGTAGTTTTCTGTCAACATCCTGCAGCGTGTAAATCTTGCAAAAAAATAAATAGCGGTGACAAAAGAAGGTTCATACGTCTGCAACTGACTGGAACACAGGAATCTTAATTGCACTATATATTATATAACTTCTGGTTAGCGAACACAGTGGAGCTTTTGTGTACATGTTTGTCTAAAAGCTGTGAGTGATTAACCACTTGAGCATGACTGTTACAAATTAGTTGACAATTCATTATCAGGCGTTCGCGATATAAAGGCGGCAAAAGATAAGCTGTTGTGTAATTTTAAGACGGTGATAAACGGCAGCGTTTGCCATTAATAACCCTAAACCTCAGCTGACCAGGCCGACTTGACCTCATTTATAACCAGCCTGGATCATTATTCCATTAGTGCACATGACAAATACGGAAACGCCGCTTTTAAACAAGGCGAAGCATGTTTTCCCGACAGGAACAAAGGTTGTGTTGAAACCTGTAAAGGCCAGCATTTTGACATTTATGCTTTCGCCGCCGCAGATCCCAGATGTGTTTTTGGACGGTGCTTCCGAATGTCCCTAATAAACAAATTACAGCACAGCGTGTTCAAACCTGGAGTGAAGACCTCTGACTCATCAGTGTAACCGTAGACACTGTTTACAAAGTCTTCTGTCTCTGCCGGTGGAGCCAATACAGAAACATAGTTGGACGGCTGTTTCCATGTGTCGGGAGTGTTTTTCAGCGTGTGCAGGTAGAGGCTTGCTGCTCGTTTCAGTTCCTGAAAATAAACTCGCCTAACTGCAGTGACGTCAGAGACACAAAACCGTTCCAGAACAATGACAAAGAGGTGATTGTTTATGATGCCTGTGAATCATTTCCAGTTTCTCCAATGCGATACACAAACTGGAAATCTATTGTTGGAATTGATTGCGTAATTTAATGCTGCTTTTTTTTTTTTTTTTTTTTTGGCTTTGAAAATACACTTACTCTTGAGATGAATAAAAGGGAAACCGGGACAGCTTTTGTTGTTTTGCACTTGATTTTCCCTAAAAATGCAACGTATTATATAAATGGGTGAACAGGGACGGCACCATAAAAGTATCCAGCGGCCTACTTTGTTATGGGAATTATTAATATTTATAATCAGCGTAGACTAATGCTGGGTAGCTTTTTAGGATGATAAAGTCCCTACGATGGGGCTCATTGGCCAGCTCAATCCCATCAAGTGTAACTAGAGCGTGATCTATTAGAATACATATGTTTTATTGATGTATGGGCTTCGTGTTTATCCTGGCATTCATTTATTTATAGGTCGATGCCGTGATTTTTTTTTTTTTTTCCTCCCCAGTAATGAATAGGATAAGCCTTGAAGCTTATCCACTGCTCCCTTTCATCTCTCCCTCTCTTCCACATTCCCTCCCTCTCTCTATCCCTCTCTCTCTCCCTCTTCAAAAGCCAAATTGAAATACTGTATTTTTTTTAAAGCCCCAGTCCTACCGAGTTGTTGCTGCAGTCTGTCAGTATCAATGATGTGGAAGCGTTTGAAGGTTATCCCGTTTTTAGCAAATCCTCCACATTATGTAACTTTTGACTCTGTTTTACATTTGGCACTCTTGGAACAACAGGGTGTGCATTTGGGACAGCCCCCCCGCTCCCCTCCCCGTGTACTCCTATTTCTTTTGCAAAATGAGATTTACTCTTCTTTTTTATTATTATTATTATTATTATTATTTCCCTTCCCTGGAACAATCACCATTAAGAGCAACTTGCCAACACTTTTGTGCTCAAGTAAAAAGCATAAGTGACATGTTCACTTGTCAAATATTTACAGCCTGTATCATGTGGTCGTGCATTTGTTTTATTTTAGTCTTTGACGACAGAGCAGCGCTGTGAGTAATAACAGATGCAGTGCACACAGAAAGATATTGTGCTGCGCTGGGATGTTGCCAGTTTGTTGGAAGTTCTTCTCTCGTTGTGTTGAGGAGCCACAGAAAGATGAGGTGATATTATTAACTCCTCTTGGGGTCAGAGGTCACCGCACAGCTCAGAGTGTGTGTCAGTCAGTGAAAGTGGGTTAAGATTAAAGCCAGTCATGTCTCAAATGTGATGTGTGTTAATAAGTGCTTAAAGTGTAGCCGTCATGAGGCAATCACATGAGGTGGACAGACATAGAAATAGACGGAGAAAGGAGGGGGGGGGCATTTTATAAGCATAATTTTAAGCTCATTTTGTCTGCAAATTACATTTGTGAAATTTCACTTGTAAAACATGTAACATTGTGAGCGCGTACCATAATTTCCTATTTACTTTGCAAATGGAAAGCTTGAGTCTACAGCTCTTTTTATGAGTTTGTGCAGTGTTAAAGTACACACATTCACACCCTGTCGAAGCACACACCCCAATGAATCCTGATGAGAATGATTTCATAATACGTCGCAATAATAAACTTCTTTGAACAGTTTAATTGGCTCTTCCTGGAACGGCACGGCTTCGCTTCATTTGATCTGATGAAAGAGTAATGTTGCCTCTCCCCAGGGGGAGCATGCACAACGGCGCACAAATAATGAATTAAGAACACTACCCCCCTTTTTTTTTTTTTTTTTTTTTCCCAGACAACAGCCATAATAAAGCAAGAAAATTCATACCACACTTACAACAGTCTCCCCTAAAGTGCTTTCATGTTCACGTGCTTATGTGTTTAATTTTTCGAGCTTGTTTCTGAGTAAAAAAACAATAATCCTGATTCCTGGAAGGATAATAGATTGAGGTCACATGGAAATTGATTGTCATCTGAAAGCGCCATTGTCATTACAAGCACTTGGAAGAGTTCCAGACACATTCCTTGTGTATGATTCGGTGAAAAGTAGCAGTTACAGTGCACTGTTCTGGACTCAGTAGTACTTTGAATATCCTGTTTGGCAAGGAGTGAAAATTGATTCGAAAGCATCTGGTGTATGTAAAAGGGGAACTGAAGGAGGCTATGCAAAGGAGTAATAGGAATATGTAAAATTGAAACTGACAAAGTCATGATGGTTTGGGAGAATGTCCTCTTTCTCCAGATGAGGAATATTAACAGTGACGGTCTGAATGGAGAGTCTGTGTACAGCAGCAGTGTGGTCACAGAAATTACTCATTACTGGCACATATATAATGCATATGCACATACACACATGGATCTTAATGTCACTACAGTGAAAATATTCCATTTACTTATCCATCTGCTAATTGTAACCCTGAACAACGACGTGCCTGATCCTGAAAGCAAGGAAATCGGTGTAAAACCAAAACCATAACCTCAACCTAAATTATCCCCAACTCTATCCCTGTAAAATCTCTTTTCCTAGTAAGGCTTGGCATAAAATCCACACTCGCGCACACACACACACACACATCTGAACAGCACTCACTTGAAGAAGCTAAAAAGGACGATTTACATGATTTTATAAGTGCAAGATAAAAATATGGGAGTATATTTTTAATGTCTTGGTAAACACATACTTGCTGGGATGTGGGCTTGTCTCCATGGCAACACCAGTCAGAGCGTGCCTAGCTTAGCGTTTTGACAGGTTTTCCTGATGATGATTGATAATTACAACCTGACTTGTTGTCCCCGTCTCCACAAACATATGGCAAGAGCTGCCCTCCGCCATATATCTGCCAAAATGTTCCCTTTTCTGATAATAGCTTTTTAATGTTGCGTTTTGTTGTGCATGCATAGCAATCATTTCCCCCCCCAACACCAACACTACCTCACCCCACCCCTTTGTAATTACATTTGCTGCCGTTCACATAGTTATTATAGAAAAGAAAAAGAAATAGATAGGAGAAGCAGGAGAGTGGGGGGGGGGAAAGTCAAAGAGAGGC